>JAQIVZ010002858.1:0-17483 GCA_034700945.1 Arrhopalites spinosus | reverse complement strand
CGCAGTATGCTAATTTAAGGTTGGGCTTGGGGCAATTAGATTTTTAAGGAATTTTCAATTTGCCACTTTGTCCATTTACCGGTCAGAATTTGGGATGGCAGCCGGTGGCAATTTGCCACCGGCAGCCGGCCACTTCTTGCCACCCGTCGCTCCCTGTCTGGAGGTCAAACAAACAGAGCGATTGGTTTGATACTTCACAGGGCTATTACCTAGGTCCATGTCCATCTCCCCACCAAGTTTCATCCCAATCAAACGGCCGCGGAAATTGTCATTAAACTGTGCGGTCTTCTTCCCAGTAAGACATTTGTGTTGGGCCAGTCAAGGGAAATGGATGGCAATACTGGGAAAGGATCGGGGATTGGGGGAGGGGGGGGGTTGGTATATGCTCGACAACCGACAATATTCCTGTCTAAAGTTCGAGGATGTACGATTGGTCTTCGGTCGGGAAATCTTTACTTCCCTATGATAGGGATATCATAGGGAAGTGAAAGGCATTGAAACCTGGCTTGGCTTTCTTGGATGCGCGGAACAATTTGAACTAAAAAATACGATCTTAGAAATCTCTTTTTCCAAAATTGCAATTTCTTAATTTTGTTTTAATTTATCCTATTTTGATGGCAAACAACTAAAAAGTACAGCGTGGTCGAATTTTCAGATAATTCTGTGGCTGTTGTAGCCACAAATTGGTTACAGGAAAATGACACAAGGTGCTCGTGGCCCAATTTTAACGGCTCTAGGCTAATGTCGGCTGTGAAAAATCATGAAACACCGGGTTCTACTTGGAATTATTGGAACATTTTGAGAGTATTTATTGCTACAGGTTTGTATCTCAATTTGACCTCATAAAAATACTTTGAATTTGTTAATCCTGTTGTAGAAGTTATTTTAAATGCCCAATAATAAACATTTGTGTATTAAAAAATTTAGTACTTTGTGAATGCTATAAATATTTAAATCTATCGACAATTAATTTTATTGTAGACGACTACGAAATAGCCGTGAGATTGTCAGCAAAGTGTAGAACAGGACGAGGAATATTACAATAAGTTTTATTGTAAATTAAAATAATTTGTGTACTCTTCCAAATATTTTGAGACTTGTGCATGGAGTCAAGTTGACTGGAGGTTTATATACACAAGGATTCGTAAAATCAAACTTGTTTGTGCATGCTTTTTATGTAAATTATCCAGTTATTTAAAAACTTTACTGGTATTGTACAGAACTGGATTTTCAAACTTGGTTAGAACTGACTGGACCGGATTTTTTGTTTCGCGAATTTCTGGGTAAAAAATCAATTTTTTTTTTTTTCTCACCAATTTGATAAAACTTGTTTTATGAAGATTATTCTAGGAATAAGTGGAAAGGATGATGGTTTCATTCTTTAAAAAATTAGAGGTTTTCAAAGACATCATGTATATGCAATTAAATTGAATAAAATTAAAAATTTTGCCATTATTTTTTACCACCACTGCAACGACTAACTTCATGTTGAAGTCAAAAAATTTAAAATTGGAAAATTTATTTAAAATTGATCAAGATAAAGTTTGTGTTTTTGAAAAATATTTCACATGACAAGTGAAGGGATTCAGTTTTAAATCAAAAAAAGTTTTAAGGGAACAAAAAAGTTAGTTGGTTGAAAGGGGACACCTGGGATCGAACCAGGGACCTATCGATCTGCAGTCGATTGCTCTAAACCACTGAGCTATATCCCCAACGCGTGAAAATGAATGAGAAATACCACCTTATAAAATAAAACTGTACACACCCATCGCCATGTCAACAAAGAATGACTAATGAGTTTAATTTTATAAATTCTCATGTTTCAAACACTGACACACTTTGACAAGGATTGTGTACATTCCCATTGTCAATCATATTTACAAATAAAGTATTGTGATTTAAAAACAATTGTACTTGAATTTCCCGGATTTTTTGAGGAATGCATTCCTCATTCGAATGAAAATAATATTTTCACTGAATAATTATTTTAAAATATTATTGTAAAAATATAAAAATTATAATAACTCGTGACATTCTCGAAAAAAGTTTTCACATTCCCACACACACCAATGAGTTGATTAAAACAATTTGGAAAAATTCACAAAATCTGGGGATTCTGGGGGAACCTAGCATTCGAATTCGCGTTCGACCTCAATTCGATTTCAATGGACTCCTCTATTTTCGCCTTGGTTTACTGTTCACTATTAATCCATGCAGTTGTCTCTTACATTGGGACGTACAACACGGCACGGCGTTTTCGATTCCAGATAATTTGCAAATGTTTCACATAATGGGGTCAAATCTCATGAATTGTGTCTTAAAATCTAACGAGATTTCTATAGAGTCATGTGTAGGTCTCTCCCCGCTTTGGGAATTAAATCTTTACAGTTTTCGGCCATGGAGAGCGATCCACGCCGGCGATTGTGGAGTTTGTCTTCACCCAAATTGTGGACCTCCTCACTTTTTAATTACTAAATTGGTAGTCGATATTTCATAATTTTGATGTTACAATGTCACATCATAACGTAATTCTAAAAACTATCATTATCTAATAGATATAGATAATATATAATAAATATTATATTATATACATCCGTTTAGCTCCATGTATATACACACATCATCCATTTTCAAATTATTCCTCCAGTATTTACATTGCTTCTAGTATTTCCAAACCGTTTCCCGCGGCAAGGCTCATCAGGGTCAAGCTTAAAGTCCAATTTCTCAGATACAAATTCATGACGTTTCGCCAACTCACTTGTCAGCGGCGTAGCTATGGGCGAATTTATTAAAATTCCTCCGTGTACGCCCCTTCAACTACAAATAGGATGAGTGGACTAAAGGGGTCATTATGGAGACAGTGACAATGAAATAAGTTTACGGACAATAACAAATTTATTCTTAAAATGTCTGTTTCATTTTTAAAAAATATTTTCTGCACCAAAAATTTATCAAAACAGATTGGAAACTTTAGTATTTGTTGCTCCATACAGCCATCATTTTAGTTGAAGGGAGTACAGTGAAAACATTCAAAATACCATGAAAAGTAAAAAAAAATTGGTGCTTGAAACAATTTTTAGAAAAGGGGTAAGTGTGAATTTATGTGCAATTGAAAAAACTTGATTGCATGTTATTGCAAAAATAAAAACACGTTTAGTCAACTCATCCAATTTTTTTTGTTGTTGATGTACAAAGTAGTCAACAGAACAATTATTGAGAAGTCAATTAAAGTTTATTTTGTCCCCAATTTTTTGTTAATTGATCACCATTGGACAGGGGTTGAGACACTTTGAAGGATTTTTGAGCACAAAGTTTAACAGAGCCAAGTGTGTAGTTTGTGCAGAAATTACCTTCAAACAATTTGAAATCAGGAATTAGTTAAATTTTCGAGAAACTGCCCGCCATTCGAATTGCAAGTGTTGGACATATTAATCAATGAACAGGAGATTGGTACAACATCTGGAAATCTAAATCAAGGAAGAAGAAAAAAAGCGTTGGTTTTCAATCCACATTTTCCACTCACGAAAATCTCGTCAGTCTGATGCACAGTATTCAAATTGTTGTCAACTAATTATTTTAATTGACAAAAACAATTTGATTGTGGTTCACAAAGGTGAAACTGGTTCATGTCCCGCCGTCAGCCGGTACACCGTTCAAAGCGGTCAACAAGAGATTTTTTCCCCAAATTGTGTCGCAGTTTAGATCCAAAAGTTTGCAAGTCATCATGACCTGCAATTTTTTTTATTTCTCAAGCGACAAAATTTGAAAAATTTCAGATTGACCGCTGTTGATTAATTTGAGTTTGATTTAAATGTTGACTCAACCCACAAATAAAATTGAAAAGTTTCAATGAACAATTGTCACTGCTGAGCAAACAAATTCAAATTGATTCGTCGAATTCATTTCACGTCTTTGATGAGAAAATAAAATATTCAGCATTCAGATTTGTGGGGAAATGACCCACCTTGTCATCAACAGTCAAATTGTTTTTTAAGTTCCTGAAACAACAAGTTGACAAAAAATTTAAAAAACAACCTACTGCGTCATCAAAGAGTAGGAGAGGAGGTGGGAAAACTGACCCACTTCATCATATAGCAGAATTATGCATTTGATGAAAGTTTTTTACATAACTATATGCACTATATGATAGTTTAAATCATCGTTGTTGCTTTTAGTTTTGGTTTCAAAGTAGTAAATTGCTTCCTTCCATGTTTAATTTCAACTTTTAAAAATCAATTAAAATGTGTTACAGGAGGTAAAATTGACCCACCCCTGGGGGAAAAAATGACCCACCGTGACAAACATAACTTGAGCCCATTGAACTTAATATTAATCCCAATAATTAAATGAAGGTTTTTTAAAATGTAAAGTGTTTAATTTTACCCAGAAAAAATGTCAAAGAAATTAAACAACAATTTTGGGATTTATTTCCTTTGTCTTTCGTGTGTAAATGCGTCCCACTGCAATTTGAAAAGAAACCATTAGGAAATTTACACATGAATTTTTCAAAGGTGGGTCAGTTTTCCCTCTTCAAAGCGGGTCACTTTTACCCCGGATTTACATTTTTTGCTTCACCCGGGTAATACCGAGCACAATTTATTTTGTACAATTATTTTTTGAATGCAAATCCACTTAATTTCAGCTACAAACTATTTCAAAATATAAATATGTGATTTAACTTGACTTACTTGTGTTGAAAGCACGGAAAATCAACTTATCCTCTTGTCTTGAAAAATGGGTTTGACTTATCTTTGAGTCGATATTCGTCCACTCAAAGTAGAGAGGCATTTATTTTTAACCTACCGAACCTTTTTATTTTTGTTGTACACCAAATTAATGCTTAAGGATTAGGCTACATAGCGTATATACATTTTTTTGTTCTAGGAGGACTAGTTATTGATATAATTTAAAAATAATGTACTGGGTCAGTTTTCCCCAGGGTCAGTTTTCCCACCTCCTCCCCTACTCTTTAAATTTTCCCCACAACCCCATCGTTTCCCTTTCATAGTTTAATGTCCAGCACAGCACCATGAAACTCAGCATGACCACATGCCAAAATTTAAAGGACAAATCAAATCAGAGTTCCTCTCAGGGCACTTAATTACAATTAAGAATGAAAATAATAAAGTATGGTTTTTAATACCATTAATATTTTAATGACGGGACACTCTTTTTTTCACTTTTCTAGTTCTTATCAAGTTCGAGGCAACTCCTTTAAAGTACTCGATGGGCTCTCGGTCCCTCCAGTTGTAGGCTAAATCTCTTAGCCTCTGATTAAATGTAGTTTGTTTTCTTGAGCTTGTATGTGGCTTGTCTCCAAATTAAAACTTTTGTCGATTGTTCTCTGTTCGACTTTGCTCAGAACGAATTATTTGTAATTATCTACAGAGAGGACTGAAGAACCAATAAAAAATGGCATGTTGATTATTTAAATTATATTTTTAAATAATCATCATTACCTACAATTAATCAGAATTAGAAAAGGGAAAAAAAGAGTGTCCCGTAATTAAAATATGTTGTATTTATTAGTATTGATAATTTATTTATAAATAATATAATTTATTATTTTGATTGTTAATTGTAATTAACCTGCGAGGAACTCTGATTAGCTATGTCCTATATTTATTATTATGACGAAATGTTCTATGGGAAAAAACGAATAATGTCCCACTCCCCCACTATGGCTACCCACTCCCACTCTACACACTCTGAATACATAGTGCCAACAATGTTAGAGTGGGTAGAGCGTGGCAGTGGATAATACGGAATGGGTAATGTAATTACCGAGGGAGGACAAATATTCTGTACACAATTATGTCGAAAAAAACCGTGAAATCATTTTGTATGGGATAATTCATTTTTTACGGGTACAGCAAAATCTTTTGCACCGTGCAATATCAATTTGACTAAACACACAAAAAATTGAATACAGGAATGAGAATACAAAAAAATACCCGTGTGACCTTAATTAAAGGTCAGGGAGCTAGACGATTAAGAATGAGGATCATTGACAGGTTTAAAAAAATGGATGCACTCAAGATGAAGCAATCTGCTGATGCACTTAACTCAAATCATTTTGAGTCAAAATAATTTTCCCTTTTGAAGGAATAAAACCAGACGCAAAAATTACAAACCAAGATTAAAGATTCAAATGGGAAGCCTAAAAGTATTTAATTACAATAAAAGTTGCAATTAAAATTCAGTCTCTTAAAGTGGGTGAACGACAAAGTGTGTAGAATTTAAAGATTTAAATAATTTAATTTAAAAACTTGAATTAAAAATGTCGCTTAGTCTAGCTCTCCTGTCCACGGTTGTGGCGGGGATGGTGGTCATTTTAATTGTGAAGAATAATTTCCAATTAAAATTGAAGGGAGGCAAGTCGTCTCCACCGTCACCTCCACCATTTCGTAAGAAATTTTTAATTGACTTGGTTTAAAAAATTTTAAGTTAAAAAAAATTGAATGGCGTGTGAGCCATCGTTTATATTCTCTCCCAAGGAATTTTTTGTTTTGATAGAAGACCGGGAATTGGAATTATAATTAATCACAATTAATTAATATTATTAATAACTTTAATTTTTTTCATTATTTAAGAAAAGCGAAAATTGTTGACAGTTATATGTTGTCATTGTTGTTACTCAATCTGTAAAAATTCTTGACAATTTTTAGTGGTCTTGAATTTTTTGCATGGGGAATTGTATTGGAGGATTTGTTCCTAAAAAAATAAATTGCACAATTTATTTTCCCTACTTATTGTACCTATCACGTGATTTTGCCCAACACATAAAAAAATATTATAAAATCATCGCTCAACTTAATCTTAAAATTTTTATTGCCAATGACTCATCGTTAACTTCCACTTTCAATAAAAAAAATTGGTCATGCAATTTTAAACTGTCTAAAGGTCATAAAAAGCCGGTTTTTTAAAAATATTAATTTTTAAAAAATTGACGGAGAATCCCCAGTCATCTCATTAGTGCCGGTAATTTACCGGCCATTCCCATATAAAACTAATTGACAGAAATCACCAGGGCTTAATTATTATTCCCGGTTTTTGTGCTCAGCATAAGTCACCAGATTGGTGTAGACCATTGTGGAGAATTAGTCAAGCGACATTTTCGACAGAGAGTTTTTTACTAAAATCTCCACATTGGTGAATTTGTCTTTCAGAATCTTTCACGTGATTTTTCCCCGTGAAAATCAGCAAACTCTCTGAAAAAATGTGTCGACTTGAGCGATAAATTTTGGTACGGGTTTGTTACACAAAGCACTCAATACAAATGACGCAAAAAATACCATGAAGCACAAAGAGGATTAAATGTTACAGAAAAAAATTGATGTACGCAAAATGAAGTAAATTTGTTTCAAGCAATCAAATGATGTGCGTCACTCCAAATAATTTTCGTTTCTGATGAAAGAAGAAATAAAAAAATAACAAACCAAAATTAAAGCTTCAAGTCAAGTCTGAAGCAAAACAAATTAATTGGAATAAATGCAATTAAAATTTAGTCTGGTAAAGTGGTTGAACGTGAGTGGGTGAAAAAATTTTGAGATTTAAATTGTTTAAAAAGTTAAATTAGAAATGTTGCTTAGTCTGGCTCTCTTGTCCACAATTGTGGCGGGGATGGTGGTTATTTTAATTGTGAAGAATAATTTTCAATTAAAATTGAAGGGAGGCAAGTCATCTCCACCGTCACCTCCACCATTTCGTAAGGATTTTTAATTGACTTTCGATTTAAACTAAACGAATTTAACGTGGAACTTTGTAAGTAATCGTAATTTTCGCAATTTCGTCATGTTATTTTATTTGTCACTATTATTAACGTTGATAAATTGGCAAATTATTTTGCGAAATTTTTGCTGGTCTCTCATTTCTACGTGGTACAGATACCAGATAAATTCCGACTTGAGATTGATTAAATATTTGATGTTAATTGGGTAAAATCAAGACGAATAATTAGTTTAAATACCGAATGTATTATTTTAATTGGCCAGCCGTACCTTTTTGGAGGACTGCCTATTTATTTTGGAGGGATCGCATTAGTTTGTGGGATGTGATGGCGCAGTTCTGGAAACACGGGAAACTTCATGAAATCAATGCTTTCTTGATTAACGCTCGGTTTGTAATTTATTTTTAATTAACAAATTTAATGCTCACATTTTTAAATCATTTTATTTCCAGGGGGGTTCTCATTAGCGATTATAAATTGGCCAAAGAATTGTACGCCAACCCCATCTTTTGTGACCGTCCTCAAAATGACCTTTGGCGATACTACGCCAAAGGAAATTATGGTATGACCAATTAATTGTTTTCGAAATAAAAAAAATAAAATCCACTGACACTTTTTAATTATTTGAACCGACCGCGACCGACAGAACTAAGATTTTGGTCAACTTCTTTATTGTCTATGGTTGACAGAATTAGGAAGGGGCGGCCAAAATTGGGGTTTTGACCCAAAATATTATTATCTTGATCACATATAATCCAATTGGAACAAAAGAGTCTTTTGGGGTTATTAATTAAATTTTGGGGAAAAATTGAAATATTTTTTTTGGCTTATCCATAATGTAGTCCAGTCAAAAATCTTTGACTATGAAAATTTCCAAAGTTTTTCAAGACCTTTAGTCAGGTAGACCACCATTTTAGTTAATTAAATTTATTTTTGAAAACTTTTCAATGAAAAGGTATCCTCACGTCATCTGGTAAAGTGTGGGAGGAGCAACGGCGGTACGCAGTCCGAAAATTGAGGGACGCGGGGTTTGGGAATAAATCAATGGAGGGATTGATTGCCATGGAGGTCGAGGATTTTATTCAAACTTTAAATCAATTAAAGGGCAAGGTCATTGCCCCCAATCACTTGACTGCCATCCCAATCCTGAACACCCTCTGGGTCATCCTCAGTGGACAACGGTGGAAGGGTGGGCATAGTCAAGAAAGTCAAATCCTTAATCATCTCAATGAGTAAACGAGTTTTTATTTTAACCATACCACAATTGGTTGAGGTAAGGTTCAGTTCCGCAATGCTGCCTCCCATACAATTTCCCATACTGCCTCTTAATGCTGCCTCCCATAGTGCCTCCCTTGCTGCCTCCTAATGCTGCCTCTCATGAAATAACATAGGACAACAGTTTAACATGGGAGGCAGCATGGGGATTTTGTATGGGAGGCAGTATTGACGAACTGAACCTTACCTCAACTCCACATTATTACTCGAAATATGTGCGGCTGTATATAATTATTTAAAATGCTTTTAATCTAAAATTAAATACATATAAATTATCATAATAATTATGATATTATATGTACAGGGTTTTTCGAATGTCCTCTCAACCACCATACGCCTTTTTTATACTCTCAGAGTACCCAAAATTTGTTAACAATTTCATCATACAACTTTTTAAAATGTGGCCTTTTACAATTTTGTCCAACAATTTCTTTGCTGGGTATGACAATATGCGAACATTTTCCACAAAATTTACTGCTGAAAGGCGAGAGGCTTTAAATGCGGGGCAGCACTCAGGGAGTTTCATTGATGCGTACCTGGACGAAATTAATTCCACGACCAATCCCCAATCAGCTTTCTACAAGGAGCAAGGCGGTACTTCAACTCAATTTAATTATCTGTACAATTAAATCAACATTTAAATTATTTAGTTATGAATCTCCACGCCACCATCACTGATCTCATAATTGCGGGAGGCGACACTACCGCCAATACTTTGGTGTGGGCGATTCTCCATTTAATTCGAAATCCGGAAGTTCAACTCAAAATTCAGACCCATCTCGATAAAGTTGTGGGACGAGACAGGCGGCCGACACTTTCGGATATTCCCAAGTAAATTAATTTAAAAAAATTGTAATTAAAGTGAATTAATTTAAGCTAATTTTATCAGTCTCCCGTACATTACGGCCTTTGTATTGGAAGTCTTGCGCCTCACACCATTGGGTATCACCAGTTTGCCTCACCGAGTGACAGAGGACGTGGTGGTCGAGGGGTACTTCATCAAGAAAAATACACTCATGAGTTTTAATGCTCCAGCCATTCACTCCCATCCCTCCATTTGGGGCGATCCCGAAAATTTCAGGCCGGAACGATTTTTGAGTCCAGATGGAGAGAAAGTGGTGCAAAATGAGGCCATGATTGCTTTCTCCATGGGAAAGCGCCAATGCCCTGGACGACGAATGGCCATGCATAATTTATTCTTGTTTTTGAGTGCCATGTGTCAAAAATTCAATTTGAAACAAGATCCCAATTTACAGGGCATCCCTCCACTGGCGTGTGAGCCATCTGTTTTATTTTGTCCCAAAGAATTCTTTGTTTTGATTGAGGACCGTGAACCATTCATTTGAATTCAATTGTGATTTTGAATCAAAATAATTTTAGCTTTTGTTGAAAAAAACCAGAGGAAAAATTTACAATCCAAAAATAAAATATATTTAAGTCTGAAGGTTAAAAGTATTTAATACTAATAATTTTTTCAATTTGAATTCAGTCTCTGAAAGTGCACGTCAGAGGGTGTAGAATTTTGAGATTTGTGTCCCTTAAAAAATTGAATTTAAAATGTCGCCTATTTATTTTTTCGGACATTGGAATGAAATGTACAAAAATTAAAATAAATTGTGAACAATAATTTGGTTGCAAGATTCTTTGAATAAAAAGTTCTATTCCGGGAGATTACATTTTGGTGTAACCCATAGAGTGAAAATCACCCATAGAGTAAAACATTTTAAACTGGCAACAAAACCCGTGCAAAAATGTCCCGCAGAATTTGAAGATGATATGCCACTCAAAAATTGTCGTAGTCTGTCGGTAAGTGAAAAAATATATAACTTGACCGAAACTAAAGGTTGACCTTGAATCACACAATTTAATTGTAATCAACATTTTATTCTTTTTTACTTGGGTAGATAATTTAACATTTATTTAGCGAGCTTTCAGAGTTTGAAATTCAAACTCAATCTTAAAATATCTACAGGGAATCGTAAAGTGACAATTTAGTTTTCATAAATAGAAATGATATTTAAATATGGGACAAAAAGGGGAACATTTAATGGTTCAAAGTAGTAATAATTTCATTATCCAATTAAAATTTATTTATTTGCAATTGACAATGGCTGAACATGACGGCGACTGACTGTAAAGTTTTGAGTTTTAAATTGTGTCGTCTCATAAAAACTAAATTAAAAAATGCCGCTTAGTCTGGCTCTCATGTCCACGATTTTGACTGCTGGAATAGTTGTCTTTTTAATTGTGAAGTGTAATCTCCAATTAAAATCAAAGGGAGGCAAGTCCCCGCCATCTTCACCTCCATCATTCCGTAAGAATTCTTAATTGACTTGGTTTAAAAAATTTTAAATTAAAAAAGATTGAAATTTGATTAACCCGGTTAATAAATATTTTTTTATATGTCATTTGCCAATTATTTGCCCGTTTAAACATTTTTTCTCGTTTCCCGCATTTCTGTGTGGGCAGATTTTCTACTTGTGCCTAAATATTTGACATTTAATTGGGTAGAATGAAGATATTATTTAATTAAGGTTTATTATTTTAATTTGTCAGCCGTATCTTTCTGGAAGACGGCCTATTTGTTTTGGAGGGATCGGATTAGTTTGTGGGATGTGATGGCGCAGTTCTGGAAACACGGGAAACTTCATGGAATTCATGTGCGAAGCATAAATATTCGGTTTGTTATTTATTTTTAATTAAAAAAATTAAATGCTCACATTTTTAAATCATTTTTTTCCAGGGGGCTCCTCATTAACGATTATGAATTGGCCAAGGAATTGTACGCCAACCCCATCTTTCGTGACCGTCCTCAAAATGACTTTTGGCGATACTACGCGAGAGGGAATTACGGTACACAACTTAAATAATTTATGTGTAATATTCAGGCCCGTAGCGTCAACATTTTCGAGGTGACGGTAGACCATGAGGGCCCGGCCTCTTCTCAAGCCTTGCCTTTTTTGGGCCTTTTTTTGTTGATTTTGGGTTTTCACTTAAAAAATAATATCACCTTGCCAGTGCTTTATAGTTTCTTACGCAAGACATAGTCTCTAAAGTTAACTCAAAAAAGCTTGCAAGTGCTATACTATGGAAAATAAGAAGGAAATTGGAGGGCGAGCGTAGCGCGCCAGAAAAAAATTCGCATTTCTTCTCCTAAAATGAATTAAAACAATGAAAATTGCTTTAACAATTTCCAAGCCCGGCCGCCACCAACGACCGTGGCCCGGCCCTCCGCAGAGGGGAGATTTTAATTTATTAGTAGGCGTAGACCATTTTGGGAGTTTCATTTAATTGATTTCAATTTTGAAAAATTTAAAGGGGAAGAAGCGAAGATGACTCGTCATGAAAAATGTTTTAAGAATTCAATTAAAAATACACAAGACAAATAAATGCAGAATATATTTTTTTAATAAAGTTTGAATAATGGTTACTATTGACCCTGACCCCTGAGTGTGTACAGGGTAGCACATAACCTTTGACTCCTCCCGTACAGCCTAAACTATAAGCATCAGAAAAAATCCAAAATTATAGTTTTGTAGAGCTTTCAATTCTACATCTAACGCTCCTACTTTCATTAACCCAGGTCAAAGGGGGTTGCCGTATTAAATTTTGAAAAAAGGTCAAAATAATGTTAATTTTTGCAAAAAAAAAAATTCCAAATGTTGTTCAAAAAATTTTTTTGACACTTTATTTTGTAGCCCATTGAATTTTATGCCTACTTGAAAAGTTTCAAAGCATTTGGTCACTGCTTGCAATTTTTAAAAATAAAATGTTGAAGCAGCTCAACATCCAACTCCAGCAAGATGCAAACTCTGTTTGGTGCGACCTTAGATTTTAATTTTTTTGAATTGCAAAACTAAACTCAAATTAGTTGAAATGGCACGAATTGATAAGGAATTAAATGGGCTACAACGTGGAGTCGCTTGTTTTTTTTCCAAAAAACTTTTCATCAAAATTTTGCACGTTTTTGAAAAAATTGACTTTTTTTCAAAACTGTGCCACAGAACTCCAAGTTTTCAGTTTTTATTTTCCAAATTGACATGACTTGTGCAAAATTAAATGCTCTTTCAGATAGCTATCTTGAAAGTTAATCAAAACATTTGCTGTCTTCAAAAAAAAATAATTTTGAAAAGTTCTTTCTTTAAAAAACTACGAAAGTTTGAATTTCAGCGCTCAACTCTACACCCTTTGACCTGGGTCAATGAAAGTAGGAGGGCTAGATATAGAATTAAATTCTCTACAAAACTGTGTTTTTGGAATTTTTCTACCATTTATAGTTTAGGCTGTAGGGGGGGAGTCAAAGGTTATGTGCTACCCTGTACTTGATATTTAGTATTATTATTATTATTATTTATTCAAGTTGATAGATGGACCATAGTATATTAAATATAATATATGAAAACGATTATGAATGGGTCGACCCTAGAACAAATAAATTGAACCAATAAAACGTTACAAATAACAAATAGCATTGGTCATATTTTTATCAAGTGTGCCTGAAGCTCAGCTTCAAGTCATTTTTCTACTAAAAATTTCATGAAATATTTATTCAAGCTCTTTTTTTAATTTTCCCGCTTTTTTGTCATGAGGAAGAAAACTCCAAAATTTGTCATTTTTTCCAATATGATCCGCCTCTTCCAAAGTTTCAGGGAGATTCAAATTTAACGTCTCTGGTAAATATCCTGCAGCCACTGCTCCCAAAACACTCAATAATCCCAAAAAAATGTACGGTGCGGCTGCGTAGTACTGTCCCTACATGTCACATGTACATGAAAAAAATTATGAACCGCCAAATCTTATTTTTTAATATTCCCCGCTCCCACCATTTAAAAATAAATTCCTCAATTTCCTCACCAAATAAACAATGTAAGCGCCTCCACAGCTCACGGCGGATGAGACAAAATTGGCAATACCATTTCCAGTTGATCTCAATTCTGTTGGGAATAATTCAATCTCTTGAATACTGATCACTACCCCAGCAGCGCCACACCCAAATCTACGACGAGGGAGAATTCAAATTTTAAAATCTGTCAGGTTTAATAAGAAATATTTTATTAAATTCAAATTACTTTGCCGTCACAGCAGCTATGAGGACAAGCCAGGAGAGGGCAGGATTAAAAACAGTGAAGGTAGCAATGATAAAAGCCAGTGAACAAATGGAAAAAAATCCAACTTGACTCCATCGCCTTCCAAATCGATCGACCGTAAATCCCGCCGTCCACGCGGCGGGAACTTCAATGAGATTCAATAAGAAAAAATTGAGGAATTCACTGCCAACCATACTCGTGGCATTGAATGTGAGACCACCAAAAAGAAGTCGACTAACTGATTCAATTATACACAACAAAATTGTATTTAGCGCCAATCTTTTTTTTGAAAATAATTTGAATGTTCCAGCTATAAAAGAGGTTGAGTCCACAACGTTTTTGTGATTTTTTTCTTTGTCCGTCATTTCTTGTAGACTTTGACGTAGATGAGCATGGTCAATGGGCCGTTGATTGGTTTGGGAAATGTCCAAAATAATTTTTTCAGCTTCGTCAATACGCCCACGTTGTATGAGCCAACGAGGGGATTCGGGCATTTGAGAAAAAGTGAAAAAAAGGAGGTAGGCGGGGAGAGTTGTGGCTAGACCAATCAGGAACCAGGAACGAAGAAGCCAAGCCAAAAGTGGTAAGAGTGATATGCCAATGACCCACATCATGGCTGCTGCTGCGTAGATCCAACCTCTGTAATCTAAATATATTTTTTAATTTATAATTTGACTTAAAAACCTAAAGTTTTCAATTTTTAAGTGGTCAAATTCACCTTTCCCGCTAATTTCAGCAGCCATCATCATGGGTGTGATGAATAAAAATGGCATGCTTGATTCTGATAAAAACTCAGTGATGAGATAAAGAGTGTAGTATTGTGGTGTAAAAAGATGTAACGTCTGCATCCCAATGTACAACATCAAGGTCAAATAGACAAAACGTTTCCGGCCCCATCTTCCATTCAAATTAAAAAGTTAAAAATTTTGGAGTGAATTTGCAATTTTAATAGACTTTTGACCATTTAAAATCTTATTTTTAAAATTAAATTACCGATCAGCAGCACTGCCAAACATGACTGATCCCAGGATATTACCAGCAAAGCCAATTGTGAAAAAATTAGTGGCATAATTTGATTTATGACAAACCCAATTAAAGTCTGTAACCACGGTTGAGTCATATTCTGATTTATCATAATCCCATTCATTACACTCAACACTCCCGCCATCTGCCGTCAACATTTTACATTGACTAAATCGTTCCAGTCCATCAGGTCCAATTTCCCTAAATTGTTAAAAAAAATAACAAATTACAATCAATCCAGTTGGGAAATGTAAGGAAACAAGACAAACATTATAATTATGTGTGTAAGTAGTTACTTGGGTAAGGTCAAATTTTTCCAAGTGGTCAAATCTGTGTCATTGGGTCGCCCATGAACGTGACAACTATGGGATGGGATGCTGAGCATAAATATTTTATTGAGAAAGGGCATGTCAATGAGGATCATGAAAGAGCCAATGATGACGTACAAAATATATTTTTGATATTTTCCATCCCCACCAACCACCTCCAATATCTCATCATAGTCCTTGTACGTGCTTTTTATCTATTTGAGAGAGAGAGGGGGAAATTTAAATTATTGTAACATTTTTTATTCTTCAGTCTCACTTTTTTAGTCCCTTCAACTCCGTTCAAAGGATTCAGTTGGATTTGGATTTGACTCTGTTTTTTTGTGAAAAATTGCCCATTGTCCTCCAAAGTCCCATGGTCATTACGCCTGTCACCCATGTTTTTTAATTTTTGATGATTTATTTTAATCTTTTTTTTCACAACCTAATTTTAATTTGGAGGGCTCTATGGCGCTCCACAAATGTAACTAAAATGTTGATTTTGTTTGGATTTTTTATGAAACTGAAATTGGGAGAAGGAAAGACGCCAAATGTTGAGAGAGTCAAGGACGATGGAATTAAATTGAATGGAAATAATTGGTATAATTATTATAGTCATACTTCATGTAAAGAGGTTCCAGTCTACTGAATGCCTTCCTGCTGGAGCCAATTGCCAATGGAATGAAGATAAAGGGGAAAAAATAAATAGAAAATTGTGTGTATGAGATAATCATCCCCTGTAAACATGCATGTAGGTGAATAATATTAAATGTACAACCCACACCCCTATTTTCAACTATGAAATGTGAGAGACAAGACATTTTTTTATACTTGAATTAAATCTGTATTTTTGTCCCATGATCTTGTGACGTCTTTATACTGATCCAGTAATCACTTGAGAAATTATTCAAATTAAATTCAAATTTTACATTTTATGTTTTTTTTATTTGACCCAGCTACAGGTCAAGGAAATCGTTCACATGTTTTTATTTAATTTTCCTCTTCACCTTGACCATTTGACCCTATAGAAATATTCCTTGATTAAAAAATTTGAGGATTCTTGAATTCATTTCGTTCCAAAATTTTTGTCTCCCGCTGGTCAAGAAAGATTGGACTCCCTCCAATAAAATGTCCACGTTTGGCGCAACGTCAAAATTTAAGTGAAAATCAACCACAAAGATATTAAACTCTTTGGTGGTTCCAAACTAATCCAAACGGGTGAATAAAAGTTATAGCAAATAAATAATAGTGGGAGACGGCATAATGAAAATGGGTTTGTTGCCGTCAGTCGAGTCTTTTCCAAGTGATTTAGTGTCCAACGACCCGGGCAGTTAGAATTTTAAAGGAAACATTTAACCTTGTTTAAAAAATTCAATTTGTTGAGAATCCATTCACAGCCATCCCTCTGACGAGGAGATTCTTGTAAGTCTTTGAAGGGTAAAAATAATTTTTTGCACAATTTTGAATGTTGAGTGTGGGATTTATTTCGTGGGTTTTTCCAGCAAGTATTTCATGGGTCATTGCATCAGCAGTATCCTCCCATATTCTCACAATAATGTCTCAACTAATAACCAATTGTTTATCAATGTAAGCATCGCACCACAAAGTGTGCTACAAATGACAAAAAAACGACTCAGTCCCCGAAATCTTGTCCAAATGAAATCTCACAAAGGAGAATGAGTGCGAGTGATTGTAATTTTGTAAAATTTTTATGAATTTCAAAAAATACAAAAATTGTTTTTTTGTAAACATTGTGACCTGACATTTCACCTTCTCAAAATTAAAATTTCTAATAACCTTTAACCTCGTCATAGCCTTTCGGGCAATAACGGTTCGGTTCACGCAGGGCCAATTTTAAAAACTTTATTTCTCAAATTATTTTAATTTAATAGAACGATTTTAAAGCCCTTGGAAAATTATTTGGAAAGAGAACAAAATTTAAGGTGTGACCACATTGGGTTTCTCTACTACTTTCTTGTTTTTAATTTTGACTTTATAAAAATAAAATAATTAATAAAAATGTATCCAATTACAACTAATTCATTTCTCAACGTGGGATTTTAT
>JAQIVZ010002857.1:0-17484 GCA_034700945.1 Arrhopalites spinosus | reverse complement strand
TTTTGACTGTATGTTCATATTTTCTACTCTCGTCTGGAATGTTTGACGTGAATTTAGGAGTGGGTTGATTAAATAATGGACCATCTATTACAAAACATACGTCGTTTAGGACTAATTTTTTTCTAGTAAATATACAATATGAAAGAGAATTGAAAGGAAAATAGTTAAAACTTACTCGATTAGAATTGAATGCAATAGCAGCAGTTTTAGGATTCTCAGGACTCCATTCAATTAATTCCAAGTCCACATGGACTAAATCTGGGTTAATTTCATGGGAACTGGTACATTTGCCTAATGATACCTTGTGTCCCCCTGTTTGAAAAGTTAATTGTTGAATGCCAAGAGCGGAGTCCAAACGGGGGTCGTCGTATTCAACTTTGACTAGAACAGTACCGAGAACTCGTTCACCCTTGACTAGCACCTCATTAACAACCCTGTCAGCTATCTGATTGATATCCATGACTGTCACTAACAAAGCAACAGTCGGAAATTTAATTTCCCATGATGGCTCATTAGTATACTGTAATAAATAAATAAATGTTATATTTTACAATTATTCACTTCATCATACTTTGACTACTACTACTTAAAATTTGCAGATTGTAGTGAGTCGTACAGTCTCTCTGTTCACAGTCTTCAAATCCATTAAGTAACCAAAATATCCAGGTTGAGTGTAAGTTGGAGGAACAGCTGGCATGAGATTGTCCGATGTGTACAAATCAGGATAGAGACTTTTGACTATGGTTAATTTATCTCTCATACAATCTGTGACTCTCCAGTCAGCCTGACCTTGACCGGCAAGTTGCTCTGGACAGACACATTGAATCTCTCTATATTTGTAAGTCTTGTCTCGTATCTTTTTTTCTTCACCTGGTTCAATATTATTTCTGTCAATTGAAGTTAAACATTGGCCACATAATTTAACTTCTTCATCCTCACTAAAATAACTCTTGTTTCTACTGTTACAGACTTGACAACGTTTTCCTCCAATTGGAAATTTCTAGAAAATAATAACAATAATTATGAATACACAGTAAAGATTTTGATTGTACGTGACACATTATGATGATGACCTGTAAAGATTTAATATACTTACAGTTTTCTCAGAGTCGTGCTGTTCTCTTTTATTATAAATGACTGAAAGTGTACTGTAATCAAAGTCTTCATCTTTTTCTGCAAATGGTTTGCCAAAGTCCTATAATTTAATAATTGTATTTAAGTAGGGCAATATTTAAAACGAACCAACTTTAAAAATACATTATTTCAATATTAATACAGTTACCTCTTGATATTTAGCTTTATCCTTTTCCACTTCTTCTGTCAATTTATCAAGCACAAGTTGATTAGCATCAATCTTGGTTAAATTACTCATGATCTTTTTCCTCAATTTCCGTTCCTGTTCATCAATTTCTTTTTGAGTCTTCATCTTTCGGGGTGTCGATTTTGATTTGTTTGGCCCTTGACTACTTTGCCTCTTCCCACTACTACTACCCGGTATCTGTACACTAGGCAAAACACCCTCACTCTTGCCTTTTCTATCGCCCATAACTGATTTAATGATAATTACTATTCCTTAATTATCATTCGTCACTTCTAAAACTAATTCTGAACTAGAACAACCAAATACGTTTTGAAAGTTTTGAAACCTGTCTGAACTTGCGACAAAATATGAAATTCCCACGGACATCAAGGGTAACTATTTTTGTTTCCTTTTTTTTCTTACAGTAGATTTATTAAATGAAGATCTTCATTGGACTCTATTAATTGCCGGACATATTATAGCGTTTGATGGTATTGGGTGAGTAAATTATACAATAAATGTTTTAGAAACAATATTGAAATGGTGTAAAAGGTTCATGTATTCAGTCTACCTGTCTACGTGTGCGATACAATCTAATGTAATACAATCTTCTGTCTATTGTCACTTAGGGAAACAAATTTAATACCTCCAGAAATCATCGAAATGTCTCTTCAAGTCAATGCAAATGCAGCAGCTTTAAATGCTGCTACCATTCAAAATGCATTCCAATTAGTTCCAGTACCAGAGAGTAATGAGATTGATCCCATCGTCGGTTTAGTTTCTCGTGTCATATTTCTCTCTGAAATGGAGCGTCGTATTATGGAGTCAAATCTGGGAGAGCTTCTCAGTCCAGAGGTTGCGTCCAATGTGTTGTGGTTTTTACATCGATGGGCCCAATCGTATTTTGATATGAATGAGGACTATTACGCACAGGTTTGTGGCTTAATTCGAAGTCTACTTGATTTACTTTCAACATTTATTTTTTTAAAAAATTTTAATGTTGTACAATTTGGATTTCAATTTTTAAAGGTGAGTCCTAGTTTTACGTCTGCCTGGGGCATTTCCAGTCCTGCATCAATTGCTGGTAAGATTATAATATTTTTACTTTACGATACTATTTCACTACATGCATTCTGAAGTATTCTATCACAATAAAGTGTAAACATGACAGTTTTTATGGCCTTGTGAAATTATTAATGGATTCTTTTCTTTTTGTAGCTCAAAATGCACTTTTCCGACGGGTTCGTGAAGATTTAATTAGATTTGGCGGAGAATCAGATATTATAAGAGAGGCTATAAGTCTTCTATTGGCACTAGTTGATTCAATTAAAAAGTAAGCATTCATTTATAAGTATGCAGGATCATTATAAAATTGTTCATTACTTACAAATTTTTTAATTTAAAAAGGTCCGAAACTGCAATTCATAGTCCTGAACTTCAACCGCTACTGGCTCTCACTAATCAGGTAGGTCCAGGGAAACATATAATGCCCAGTCAACAATATCGTAAATTTGTTCGAGCAATGGTGACGGTGGGAAGTTATTCCGAGGACCAAGCCCAGAGAAGTAAGAAATTATTGAAATCTTTCTAAAAATCCTTCGTTTAGCATATTTCTTCAATTCTGAGCAAATGAATGATTTTTTATCATAGGTCAATACTGGGATCAGATCTTGACTCCCCTGATCCAGCGTTTTACAAATGTACTCGGCCTAAGTCCGGTCAATCGGCATCGTGATGATGTTCGACAAGAACTGGTCTTTGTCTTAAATGGCTTCATTGGAGCTGCAATGAGTTCAAATTCTCGTACTGCCTCTTCATTATACAAAAAAGTGGGTTCGGTTGTGAATGAATGTGGTGGAATCTTGAATGCTTATCACAAGTAAGTAAATAATACAGAATAAATTTATCATGTTAAATTTCTGTGTCATAATATACAATTTTTAATTTTTGACTTTATGATTTAAACTTTCAGTTACGATGAAGTTGTTGAGGTTAGTTGCAACTTTAAATTTTTTTTACCTTTACCTTTAAATTTTTACCTTTAAATTAATTTCAAATGGTCTTTCATGAAGCCTGCATTTGTTATTCCACCTACGTTCTGTTTTTTTGCAGCTTTGCCTTGAGTTAGTGACTGAAGTAGGAAAAAGATCCCTCTCATATTTATCTCATACGGACTCTATAACTCTTTATGAGGGAGCAATGGCTGTCATTAAGGCGTATGCAGCTCATCAATCTGGCCGACGTAATTAATAATAAACAATTTTGCCTCGTACCTATATTCTAAAACAATTTACAACTATATCAATCTTAGAGATGGCGTCTTATATGAAGTTGAAACAAGAGCAGAATGTAATAATAATGATTAATGCTGGTTAAATTTTTATCTAGGGTCATACGAGAAGACTTCCGCTGAAGAGGATACATACAATGACCTAATACTACTGTTAGATATGTTGTCGTGTTTGCTTACAAAGGATTTCTTGGATCTGAGGCAAGTCTTTACTTTTTTGAAGTTTTTATATTTATTCTGTCATTAAACAATGTACCCTGCCTGTATATACCTGTCCATGTTTTCAAACTTTAAGTTTTGATTTTTTATATCAATTACAGCCCAGAAGCTGTCAATTCGGGATTAACACCACCAATTTCTGCCGCTGAAGTCTCTCTACAAGGACTTAGTATCGTCATGCCATTTATGAACGCAGAATTACTGCAGTATCCAAATTTAAGTACGAAATATTTCCGCCTTGTTGCTTTTGTCACCGAATTACATGCTGAAAAAGTCCTCAATCTCCCTGCTACTATGATTCAATCTCTTTTCGAGTCCGTCCAGTTAGGGCTTCAGACAACTACTTCTGAAGGATTTACGAGCTGTTGTGAATTCATTCTGGTTTGTTAAATTCAAATTTCATGTTGATTTTTTTTATTAATATGTGAATTATAAACAAAATTAGAAATTAATACCGGTTTTGTTTTAATTTTGATGTATACAGGCCATCGCAAACTATATTGCTCTAAATAACCATCAAAACTCTGTAGGTGGACAAATGTGTAAAAATTTTCTAAGGGTAAGTTTAGTTAGATTATTCAATAATTGATCTGTCGAATGCAAGTAGGAGTATAATCTTTGATACAATTAATTTTTTTTAGTATTTCTTGGAGATGGTTTTATCAGACAAAGTCAACAAGGATACAAGTAAGTTATTAGGTTTTCAAAATAATTTAAACTTGTCTAAAATATGTAATAGTCTAATTTAATAGAGCTTAATTTACTAACTATACTGACTAAAATTATTTTACAGTCGCTTCTGTATCTTCTGCCTTATTCGCTCTTATCTCCGCGTTCACGGTAAGCACATTGTGTGTTTTTTTATTTTTGTTTAAAATTTCTGCTGTTGGTCTTATTTTAATGTCTTAAAATATTTGTTTAGGAAAACTACCATGAACTCGCCCACTCTCTCATTCTCTCACGTCCTTCAAGTGAAACTCAACAGAATTTAAGTGATGCATTTGGAAAGTTAACACTAAATCTTAATTTGAATGGAGGGGGTGACCGTAATAGTCGTATAATATTTAGAGACCGACTTGAACAATTCATCTTTGTTGTTCGGGGTTGCCTTGATTGACTGATTGAGATTTTTCTTTTTCTTATTGTCTCTAGTCTTCTTCAATGGGGTAAGAATTTAGTTAGTAGAGCCTTCACATTACCATGTAGCCTAAATATTTCCTTAATACTGTCAAAAAAAAAGTTCACTTACAATGTCCAAGGAGGGTAGAGTTAGTAGGTTAAGAGTTCAAATTGGATCACTTGTAGTTGTACACTATTGACCAATATGATGGTCAATTGGCGTAAAGAGAACTGGAAAATGGAAGTTTCAACCTGCTATCATATATTCTACGCTACTCTTGGAATTAATGAATTTGTGAGTTTTTGCAGAAAAAATTTCCTTCTAATCTTCTGGAAAATCCTCTTTCTATCTCTCTCTCTCTCTCTCTTCACTCTATTTCACTTTAGACTGTCTAAACTCCTATAAAAACTGTTTCTTTGATTGTGATTGTTTTTTATCGAAAATATATTATACGATTGTTACAATTTTTGTAATACTAAAAATGATATTGTTATTGTTGTTTTTTTGTCATGAATTTTCTTGAGTATCATAGTTTTGGTTGGTTTTTTAAAAAAAAAATACAAATGAGTTTCGGTTTTGTACGGATTTGTAATCTTTAAAACTTTATACATTACATAATAAAACAAATGAATTAATTTTACATTTTTAAAGTTTTTAAAAAATAAAAATCGTAGTTCAAATTATAATTATTACATGAAATACCTTGTGTGTACTTGTTTTCCATGTCTGCCTTTGAAATTATATAAATATATTATGAATATTAATTTTACTAGTGTAAAGTCCAGTGTTATTTACGTCTACAAAACAAAACATTACAGTTTTGGGCTCCGGTTCTAATGAATAATTATTTTAAAGGAAAAGTACTTTAATTATATTTTAATTTGTAGAGTATGGGGACGAAGTAAAAAAAATTCTTTGGTTGATTCTTGGAATTTGAATTTAATTTGAAAAATGATAGCAACAATATACAAATAATAATAAAAATTGTAAATAAATTCTAAAAGATGATTCTGTCTGCCTCCACTATCATTAAGTTGTTTTCAGAAATGATTTCATAAATGGAGATACACTCGTACTCTTCTACATTATTTAATAATAATTATCTGATTACATAAAATATTGACCATTTAAGTAGGTACTACTCTAATTTTCTTCTTTTATTTACAATGATTCAAAAAAAAGCCAGGAGCATTATTTGCTTTCAATTAAAGTCAAAAGTTGACTAGGACTCGGAAGTCAATGGAATGACAAGAGACCTGAAATTTGTAATTTGATGTTAGTACAATGTAAGAATGTAGATCATAGTTTCAATCATAATTATAATTAACAGTTCATATTAGCATTCTTTATGATGGAGATGATAGTTACTTCAAGGATACATATGTGAATAAAATAAACGGGTTGTCATCTTCGTAAGTACAGCTCTAAGACAAATTAGTTTTCTAACATTTTGCAGACGTGAACATGATGTCAAATGAAGTCAAAGAGACAAAAGTTGCATTTCTTCTTTTTTTCTTATCCCTTTCTCTTCTCATCTTCCCCTTTCATTTTTTATTTCATTGAGTCGTCGTCATTTTTTCTTGACTCCTTCAAGTGGCTGTTGAATGTTGTTACTCTGCTATGATCATGTTGATTCAATTGATTTAATTGTATTTTACACAGTCTCGTCCTCTCTCTCTCTCTCTGTTTTTTTGAAGATCGCATCAGCTGTTTTCTTTTCTTTGGTGTAAAAAAATATAGAAATGATGATAAATTAATCATTTCAGTCACATCATTCCTACCACCATCAATTCATTCATTGAAGTGGACTCTTGTATTTTTTGCTTGTTCTTACCTTATGCTAATTTAATGCTCTTTCTCCCTTCCTTATTGCAAGCTTAGTTGTGACTAACTAAAATCTTTTTGTAATGAGGAATGGTCAAGAAGAAAGATGAATGATAAATTCCTTCTTTTTTATGTTTCACGTAACGCACAATTACTCTCCCTGTCCGTACCTGCACTTGTTCATTAAATAATAATAGGTAACAACTTATGATTTAACTTTTAAAAAAATTTAACAGAAAGCCATTCTACTACTTACTTGGTCTGTCTCAGATGTATTTTGACAGGGAGAGAGTGAGTGGAAATATACATATAAAATGATAGAGGAGGAGACAATTGTTGTATATTTATTATAACTTAAGGGAACAAAAGTAACGGAACGAGTCTTTTAAGAATTATCTGGATGATTAAATTTATTATTTTTTATGTAACTGTTGTTTACTCTTTGTTGTAGATACAATATAAAGACTTGTGTGGTAGGGACCATTTCATTAGAGAGGGAAATTGGCAAGTTAAAAATGAGAAAGGTAAAACGGAAATGAATTTTTTTTGACCATGTGCTCTGTGTTGTAACATATGAAAAAATTTGACTTTTAACTTTTACGCTGAGAGTTAAGTCAATTTATCAATAAGGACAGAGACAGAAATGCAATTTGGTTAGTGCATCTTGACTATTGGGGATTGTAAAATATCTCTTTTAGTTTACAAACATATTTTCATTTGATTGGTTCTCTCCAATTTTTGGTCTTACTTGAATTGTGTGTCATTCAGTCTGAATGTAGAGCCTTAGTTTTGATTTAGTTTTTAAAAATAAAATATTCAGAAGTTCAAAATCATCATTAAATTGACATCAAAATGGTGTCACTGGAAAGAATTCAGGGAGTTGGGAAAGTAGCCAAGGGCATCTTTTCTAATGTCCGGAATGGTTTTAGAAATAGTTTCTTCCCTAGAATTTTATATGGAGTGGTCGCCAGTATGGCCGGTAATTTTATTTATTTTTTGACAAAAATATTAATTTATTTATTATTTTTGTTTGTCAATTTGAAAATATTCAATTTTTTTGTGGTGTCATTAGTATTCATTGCCGTGTGGGATCAATCTGATCGTTTGGGGGATCGAGTCAGGAGTAAATTACAGTATCATGGAGGAAAGGGACAAAATTTTGACTTTATTATTATTGGAGCTGGAAGTGCAGGTACAGAGGGGCTATTAATTAATCAAAACGAAATTATTCAATAGAAATAATTAGAAATCAAGTTAAGTATTTTGGAAAATTTAAATAGGCAGTGTCTTAGCTAGTCGACTTTCTGAAAATCCAGACTGGAAAATTTTACTAGTGGAAGCTGGTGGAGAGCCTCATCCTTTTCAGGTTTGAATTTTTTTTAAATAAATTATGTTACGTATTCTTAGAATTTTCAAGTGAATTATTTATTTTATTTTAAATTTTCAGGCCATCCCTGCCTTTTCGATTTTCATGCTCAACTACAAACAATTAGATTGGCAACATAGAACAGAACCTCAGACAAAATCCATGTTTGCCTCTAAAAATCGGGTACTTCATAACTAGCAGTTATTTTTTTTTATTTAATTATTTTTAACACTACTGAAAAAAGTTTAGTTTGTGATTAAATTATTTTGTGGTTTTAGCAATCCATGTGGAATCAAGGTCGCTCATTGGGTGGGACGGGGAACTTAAATTTCTTGTTACATTTGAGAGGAACTCCACAAGACTACAATAATTGGGCCAATATTACTGAAGACCCTGGATGGAGTTATGAGCACGTCTTGCCTTATTTTAAAAAGAGGTATTAATTCACATTTAAATTAAACGTTTCATTAACTAAAGTGTTTCAGTTTTTGAAAAACTAATTTTCATAATAAAAAACTTTTTTTTCAGTGAAGACTACAAGGGGCTGTGGGCCAATAGTAAGTAGTACTTTTAAATTAGTTTTTTTTAAATTAAAAAATAGTTTTATAAATAGTCATTCAATGATATTTTTAATTTTTTAGAGGAGACTCATGGATTTGGTGGACCCATGAGAGTTGAGTTGCCAGATTATCAAGGATTGACAGAAGAATTTATTAAAGCTGGGAGAGAATTGGGATATCAACACACTGACCTTAATGGCTATGTTCGAGAGGGTTTCGATGGAATCCATTATCCCATAAAAAGAGGACAACGACAAGCCCCTTATCGAGCTTTTCTTCGACGAGCTCGAAAACGACGAAATTTAACAATCTTCAAGTTCGCTCATGTCAATAAAATTTTAGTACGTGGTCCACAACAACAAGCCTATGGAATTGAGTACACTCGACATGGTAGAACGAGAACTGCTTATGCCCAAAAGGAAATTATTTTAAGTGCTGGAGCTGTACAATCTCCAAAAATGTAAGAAAAAATACTGACGAATTAAATTAAATCAATTAATACCTAATTTATTTGGTTCAAAATAATATAATAATTATTTTTATTTTCAGTTTAATGTTGTCTGGAATTGGACCTAAAGAACATCTTGAGAGTCACAACGTTCGTTTTCTAAACTCATTTTAAAATAATTTTTAAATGAAGCAATTTATTTATTTTTAATTCTCAATTGTTGATCCTCTAGATTCCTTGTCTTGTTGATCTTCCGGTTGGACAAAATCTTCAAGATCATTTGAGTGTGTATGTGGGTCCATTCAACATGAATGGCAAGAGAACTTTATTGGTGGATCGTGATGTGACACCCAAGGCATTTTTTGACTTTGCTACTCATGGAAAAGGACCCCTGACCACTTCCGTGGCACAGGCATCAGCCTTCATTACCTCATCTTTTGCAAAAGCAAGAGGAGAGAGTGATTGGGCTGACATTCAAATTATTTTGGCTGGACTTGCTGTTCATAAAACTTTCGGTAATGACTTAATTTCATGATTCAATCTTGCAAACTGTTCTATGTATGTAATTTCATCTTTCTGCATTTATTAATTTTTACATTTTAAACTACAGCCAAGGACGTTTCTCACGCATTCAATGTTAAAAGGGACATTCTTCAAGAATATCATGAATCATCAATGGGAAAAGGTATTAATTCAATGATTTTAATTTAACAAAATGTCTGGTATATCAGTGAAGTTGCAGTTACATAATTGTTTGTAATTTTTTTTGTAGATTCGTTCTATATGCTACCCTCCAACGGACGACCCTTCAGTAGAGGAGAAATTCTTTTGGCTAATGCTGACCCAACATCCGAGCCCATCATTGACCCCAGATATATGGAAGATGATCGGGATTTTTTGGTCGCAATGGAAGGTTAGCCAAATAATTTACTAACAGTTAATAATTAATTATAAATTCTTAATTATTTTCTTTATAATAATTTGTTCATTTCTACAGCCGTCAAGAAATCTGTATGGCTAGCCGAGTCCAGTAAAGCATTTAGTTCATTGGGAGCCAAGTTAACTACTAAAGTTTTCCCAGGCTGTGAAAGTAAGGCACCATTTTTGTGATTATTTTGAATTTAAAGAACATGGCGATTAATTTAATTTAAATTTATGCAGAATGGCCCTATAGAAGTGACCAATATTGGGAGTGCTACATTCGAATGTTTTCAGTCAGTCTTCATCATATAGTAGGCACGTGTTCCATGGGCAAGAGAGGCTCACCAAAGGCTGTCGTGGATTCTAACCTGAGGTTTATTTTCTAATTAATTAAAAATTCAAAAATTAGAAGGACAATTTTAACTAACATTTATTTTGACATTTTAGAGTTATAGGAATTACGGGTCTTAGAGTTGTTGATGCTTCGGTCATCCCTGTTGTCCCCCTTTGTAATACTCAAGCTGGTGTCATTATGATTGCCGAAAAGGCCTCGGATATGATAAGATCAGATTGGAGAGCTGGCTTTAATATGGATTACAATTATGTCCATGATTATGGTGCTTTTCATAATAAAGAAATTGTGAATGCTCAACCTGGAATTCACAGTTCTCCTCCTTTGCAACAACCAATTGTGGAAAGTGCAGGCGGATTTGTACCTCCGCCAGAAATTCCTATGTCAAATTTCCACAATCAAGGGCCCATGTCAAGTTCTCAGAGTGAAGGACCCATGTCAAATTTCGATCATCATTTAATGCCCATTTCAAGTTCTCAAAGTGAAGGACCCATGTCAAGTTCACCAAGTTCTGCTGGTGGTTCCAATCCTTCAAAGCCTGGGGGTTACTCCAGTGGCTATTCAAGTCCTGGTGGCTACTCAAGTCCTTCTTCAACAAGTGAAAGTGGTTCCCTTGGAGGTTACAGTGATTCAATGGGTGACTCTGATGGAGAATTTGAGCCAATGGTTCCATATTACGGAGCGCCAATGCCAATGGAGAACCTTGACACGGCCGCCTCCAATCTTGTGGCTGTCAATCCCTTAATGTTAAAGGCCATGGAGGAGACTTTTGGTCCTATTCCAGGCAAGAAATATTTAAATATTTAAACTAATCCAGAAAGGAATTCTTTTAATCATGATTTATGACTATTTCAGAATTCAAACCATTCCCAATGAATGGTAAAAGTAACGTGAGAGTGGGAAGAAGTGTTGAGGATTCTAAGGAAAGAAAGAAACGCCAAAGCTCAAGGTCAACTACGACACCAACACCATTCTCATCAGTTTCTGATATTTTACAACTATTAACATTCTCGGACACCAGTAGTGCAAAAGAAGAGAAAGATAATGATGATTCAAATTTCTTGGATTTATTTTCTCCAAGTAGTACTACTACCAATGACAAAGAGTCAGAAAAGCCAGGGCCAATTGCGAGAGCCGTTGCTTATTTGAGACAATTAAATATTGTTCCAGACATTGTCTCCCTTATTCGTCCAATATTCACATCGACAGAAGATGATATCAAGATTACAACCAAAGACACTGAAATTACATTGCCAAAGGGATTCAAGGGTATTGATTTTGATGACGAGTCGGCTGAAGATGTGACAGATGATCCAAATTCAGATTCAACAACAATTTCACCAATTGATTTTAAATTGAATTCTATCATCAGTGAAGAGTCTGAACCACCCTCACCAGTATTATATTTTGCTAATTATAATTCCAGTAATATTTCTTATTTTTAGTGAATCTGTTTTTTTCTGTATTCAAGACTGACCTTTGTAAATTCTTAAAACTTTTTTACAACTTTTTTTGTTGGTTTTAGATTTTTTCAGTTTCAAGGTAGAATAAGTAATAATTAACAATAGAGTGGAGCATAATTAATATTTCTTACATTTACTTTAACGGTGATTGAAAACTCTGAACAAGAAGAAATTTAAAAAATATTACAGATATTACAGATCTTGGCGTTTATTGCAAATTGTAATTTACAATATTACACAAATGTGCATTTTATTATTGTTTTTTTTTGTAGTTGATCTCATGTATAAATAAATAAAAGTAGACAATAAAATAATAATGCAAAAAAAATCTTTTCCTTTTCATAACATGAGCATTTTTAATTTTTTTAATTTACAGTCGGTTGACAATTTTGACTGGAATTTTAGCACAAGCCTGAATTTGTCCATTTTCATCTTTCACCAAGGCCGTCACTTTAGTAGAAAGCTGGAACAAGAAGAAAAAGACACAATTTGTGTAGTTAAATGTTACACATAATAAACTATAATTAATTTAAATTAAATTAAGAAAAATACTTACAGTTGGTATGAGTGGACTCATTTTAAAGTCAACCTTAAAATCTCGTTGGACTCCATCGTCAAGAGGGCAAGATTTTCCATCCGTCAAATATTCACAAACATTGCCACTTAAAAAGGGTACATCAACTCCAATTAAAACTCTAGCTGTCAGTGTCAGGGTCAAGTTTTTAACATTTCCTTCTGCAATATTAATGAGAGTACGATTATGTATCTTTAAATCTTGATTATACTCGTAAATGACAATTAATAAGTAACTTACTTGGAGTAAACTGAGCCTTAATCGTGTACCTTTGACCTTTGACAAATACACAGGGCAGAGATTCACAATTTTGAACGTCGATTGCGTCAAGTTGTCCAATTGCATCTTAAAATTAGAGAAAAATAATTAGCTCGTAATTTAATTTTGAAAAGTAAAATTTTAATTTTACTGCAATCAGTAGTGCTTTCCACAATTCCAGCGACTGTCAATTTTAACAACGTGACAACAAAGATGGACGACAAAAATAAAAACTTGAGCATTGTGCTTAGCAAACTAAGACAAAGGATGGGATTTTAACTGAAAATAAATGGCTGATTTAAGATTAATTTAAAATTAGTGATTGTTGCTACCGTCAAAGTTGAACTGTTATAGAACAAAACGTCCGGCTATTTATTAATTTGTAATCAGAGGACAGAAGAGTAATATGTAGGTATAGTTAACAAATTGTGACTTTATTTTTGTAAGAAATGATTAAATTTTACACTTGACCTTTACTTCATAATTTTTGTATGTAGTTTTCCTCCTCTTTTTATAGTTTTTTAATGATCTCTTGATCCGAAGGTTAGCATTGATTGATATCAACGTGTTGGAGTATTAAAGTATTAAAATTTTCTCAAGACACAAGGATTTTGATGATGATTAGACGAAGGATTTTTTAAATGCTTCACATACAAATTATATCATTGTTGTCAACAGTCAAAGATCTTGTGCTCGTACATACTCATTTTTCTCTCCATTGTTTAAATAACAATTAGTCTGACATTAGCCATAGACTGGGAAATAATTATTTTTAATTTATTGCCATCATATTATCTTACGGATTGAGTAAATGGAAAAATATAACAATACAAATTAAAATAATTTTATAATCCAATAGATAAATACAAAAAAATCTTGAATTCATTTATTTTCAAAGTTCTCTCTCATAGAATACTCATTACACACCTTTACCACAATATTAATAATTTGATTACGAAATTAGAAACTTAACGAGCTTTTAAAGTTCACTAGAATAAATTGTGAAATACATTTAACGTAATTTTGTAATTTAATGACTAATTTAGTAAGTAAATTGTGATGGTTCAGTCAAGCAATGACGAACAACCCCTTCTGGAGTGATTGGTGAATCTGCAAGATTTTTTGAAAATATTTAAGAATTAGTGTATCAGATATAAATGGCTAAAATTTATTTAATAATTGACGTTAAACATACCCATTTGAAACCACTCATCATAACCAGCATCTTTCCTTGCGTATGCAATTGCATTTTTTAAAGCCAAGAAAATTGTAACTGTCAAGCAAATGGGAGCTTCTCCAGTAGCTAAATAAGCATAATTCATTGAAATTAATTATGAACAACTGATTAAATTAACACTTGCAGAAAATTTCCAAAAAAATTAATGTTTTACCTTTAGAACTAAGGACGCCAATGGGATTTGGACGGTTACTGAAATTTAATTAATTTAGTTAATTTTAGTTTCAAATTACTAAATTAAACATGATTGGAAAACTTGTCAAAAAATTAAATTTTGTACCTGATTAACTTCACTCGGAAATCTTCTGGAATACATTTTGGGAACGGAATCTTGTATTCCTAGAAGAAATAAATAGAGAATGAAAAATAAACAATTTAAAATTTTAATTTCAGTTAATCATGAAAGTATTTAACTTACCCATGTATTTTTAGTGAGCAATTGAGCAGTATTTTGATCATATTCAAGTCGCTCCTTTGTGAAAAGTCCCATCCCCATAATATAAGAACCCTCAACCTGTCCAATGTCAACTTCTGGGCTCAAAGATTTCCCTGCATCTTGAAGCAAATCTGATCGACTGATCTAAAATTCCATCAGAATAAATAATTAACCATCTTATTTTGAAACATTTTTTAATACTTAATTTTTTAAATTGTATACCTTAAATTCGCCAGTAAGACAATCAATCTCGACCTCTACACAGTTCAATCCCCAAATATTGTAGGGCTTTGGGGGGTCGTTGGCTGTGTAGCTGAAAATTGTGACATACAAGTTTCCAATTAAATAAATGAGATTTTTAAAATAATGAAAGATTTAATATTTAAAGAAACTTACAAGTGAGTTGCACGCAAATCAACTAATTCATTATGACAAGTTTCAATTAATTCTTCCCAAGTCGCTTTTTCCATTTTCTTCGCTGTTTTAACTGCATCAATTCGTTCCTTCAACTCTCTGGCTGCCATCAAAGCAGCCTAATTTTAAAATTAAAAACACCAAATTAAACTACATTGAAGACACGCCATTTAATTTTTTGGTATAAAACTTACATAGCAAACTAATTCAGAGGTCATTGCACCTCCGGTTGTGTCGGAATTTGCTCCTATTAAATTTAGTGATAAAAAAATTAATTGTGCTTCATAAAACTACTTTGAAATTAATCAAGATTTTTAAATTAATTACCGATCAAATTATTCGTTGCTTTAACTTCTATCTTGTCCAAGGTAATTCCCAGAGCATGGGCTACGACTTGTGCCACCTAAAATTAATATTGAATGATCACAAAATTGTTTTTGAATTTTAAGAAAAAAATAATTTACCTTCGTGTTCAATCCTTGACCCATTTCAATTCCAGCATGACTAAAAATGTTTGACAAAATAAATATTATTTTCTGAAAATAATTAATAAAAACTTTAATTTTGTATCTCAACTCAATATAATCATACCCAATAGCCACTGTTCCATCTGAGTGGTAGATAGCTACATAAGCTCCTGAATTTTACAAATTAAATTTTAATTGTTAAAATATTTTACAAAAATAAAAAATTTCAAAATTTACCATATCGAGCTCCATATAATTGAGGATATCTCATCGGACAGATAGCCATACCCCTCTTTCGCCATCGATTTGTCTAAAAATGTGATGAAAAATATAAAAATCTTTCAGCGAGTTACTTAAATATAATTAATTAAAATAGCCGCTTAAATAAAATTACCCTATTAAACTCCTCAATGGCAGCCTTTCGATTAACAACATCAGCACTCACATACAATTCCTCCAATAATTCGGGAATTAAATTTGGACCTTCAAAAGTCGGTGTAGGACCAGGAATGATAATTTCATCACCCTCTTGAATCAAATTGACCCGACGAACTTCTGTTGGATCCTTACCAAGTGAGTGAGCAATATGTTCAACTATATATTCCATCATGGCCACTCCTTTGACAGAACCAGGAGCCTGAAAAATTAATTTAATTAAATGTAAAAATAAATTCATTCATATTTTAGTAATTAAAAATTTAAAAATAATTTACTCTCGTCCACGTATTGGGTGGAGTATTTGTCCTCACGACTCCAGGAGTGAGTTCCCAGCCCACTGCTTGGTAACAACTTTGTAACATAAACATGGCGGCGTCATCAGTCCTTTCATTTTGAAAGGCTCCAGTGTCACAAATGTCTTGAATTTTCAACAACTCAATTTTTCCCTCATCATTGAATCCAGCCTATAAACATGGAGATAAATTTTTAATTATCCTTTTGATGGTTAATTATTAATTAAAAAATTAGTTTTACCTCATAGTTAACTTTGTGTGGGAATCGTTTGCCAACCAAATTCATGTTGTCTTCAAAACTGAGACTGACTTTGACTGGCTTACTAGTTAAATGGCAAGCCAAGGCACAAGCAACGGCTGTATGGGATGCTCGAGATATTTTACATCCGTATCCACCTCCCACTCTCTTGACACTCACATTGATCCTAATAAAAATTACATTAGTTAAATAATTACTGAAATTATTTTGAAAAATAATTGATTTTTAACTCTTACGAATTGTTAGGAATTTTGAGAGCAGCTGCAATGATACTTTGTGTTAGATCAGCCCATTGGGTTGAAGAATAGACGTCCATGCCTCTTTCATTTGGATGACAAAGCGTAATATGGGTCTCCATTTGAACATGAGCTTGACCTCCAATGTTAAATTCACCAGTGATTGTATGGGCTGGAGCTTTGATAGATTTATTTGGTTTTTTAATTGTTGGCTGAAATATTTTGTCATAAGTTCCATCAGCTTTGGCTTTCACGATTGCTTGATCAATTGTAATAATTGGTGGCAGAATATCCGTGTACGTCACTTTAACTAGAGCCACTGCTTTGATTGCAATGTCACGATTAATGGCCACGATTAGACCAATTGCTTGCCCTGCATAGCTGACTTTGTCAACAATGAAAATCTACAAATATTCAATAAAATCATGTAAGGTAAAGGCAGGCATAAATGTCCCATTTTATACTTTTGAGGATATGTACAATCCTAAATCACGCAGAGTGCCAATAAATGTGTCAATTTGAAGACAATTTAATTTGTTATAAAACAGGGGAACCAAAAAATAATTTTATTTAATATTTTAGTCAACAAACATTTTTAAAATACGGGTTACAAAAGAAGTGATCATGGGCAAAAGTATCCCATCTATAAGGCATAAGTATCCCGGGATACTTTTGCCTCCTGCAGCCATAAGTATCCCAGGGATACTTTACAGTGTTGGGGTTTTGTCCGTCCAAAACTAAATTAACTGTCCAGTGGACAAAATGAATAATAATAAATATTTGTAAATATTTATAAAGATAATAAATCTTTATAAATATAGTAATTATTCTTACTATTGTCACAGAAAATCAAACAAAAGCAATTAGGAAAAATATTGCTTAAACAAAAAGCAACGTTGGTAAAATATTGCTTAAACAAAAAGCAACGTTGGTAAAATGTACAACGTTTTGAACCATTCGGGGCACGTTTCTTAATATTGTTAACTTTCCCTCCAGTCTTTTTTAGGGA
>JAQIVZ010002856.1:0-17487 GCA_034700945.1 Arrhopalites spinosus | reverse complement strand
ACTTTACTGTACCTACAATACATTCATTCTTAGGGGCCAATTCATTACTGTACAAAACAATATTAGGAGCCACATGACGTAATTTAGGGGCCACGAAAATTCACGTCCATTTTTTTATTTGTTCCAATCAATGGGATCAATCATTTGAATCAATCATGGGAGGCAGCATGGGATTTTAATATGGGAGGCAGCATGGGATTTTAATATGGGAGGCAGCATGGGATTTTAATATGGGAGGCAGCATGGGAATTTATCATGGAAAAATTCGTGGCAACGCTGGACGATTTGTAGGCTGAGTTTCGGGAGGCAGCATGGGAGGCAGCATCAGGAGGCAGCATTGCCTTTAACATGGGAGGGAGCATTGTGGAGCTCATCCTTACCTCGACCAGGGTATGTACATGGATAGTATTGGAACTCGCTCTAAGTCCCTCTTTGGTTTTTTAACTTGAAGAAATTGATGTGCCCACCGAGGCAGCACATGTCCCCCGTCGCCTTTGAAATTTTTTGAAATCCACAGGTGCTATGGCCAAACTCAAGTGCAATTAACATTAAACTTAATTAAATACACAATTATGCCAAGTTGTTTTGTGTATGGGTGTAATACTGGGAACAGTGGAAGTAATGATCATCTGTTCCAAGCTCCAAAATCTGTTGATAAGGATTTGTGGCTTAAAAATATACCAAAAAGGGAGAAGGAATTTGATTTTTCTTCATCATGTAGAATTTGTGATAAACATTTTGACCCTAAGTACATTACAAAAACTAGTAACACCATTGTGATTAATGATGAAACGGTGGTCAATTCATTTAGTAAAATAATTTGGAGACTAACAGGTGACGCTGTGCCAACTAAGTTTGCAACAGACAAATTATCTCTATTTTATGACAAGAAACCGGCTCGCAAAAGACCGGCAGTGAGAGATACGAGTGATGAATCAACAAATAAAAAAGTGGCCAGCCAGTCATGTCATTAAGGTGACAATGATAATATCATCCATGATTGTATTATTAATTTTAAGGTGTTGCTACGAGAATTTCAAACAAAGATTCTGCCGTCTCCTAATTGGAGTTACAAACCCATACTGTACATGGGAGGTCAATTTCTTTCATATAAAATGAATAGGTCATGTCCATTGGGTACATAAGTAGTCATTACAATTTTATTTTTAACTAATGTCAAAAAAAGTTAAGATTTGGGAGATCTTTTTTGATGAGTGAGTGTCAAAGATTTCAAAAAAATGTATTGGCAGTTTTGTAGAGCATACAATTTTGCATATGGGTGAATTTGTATGCACAAGTAGTCAATTTAATTGAATTTTTCATTACTTGATCATATGATTTATACAACTAGCTCTCAGTTCTATTTGTCTACACGTATTTTATGTAAGAATACTGTCTGCTCATAGCTACCTAGACACTCTTTTTATTTTTAACTAAGATTCTATGCTATGTAAAACATGTTGGGGCTCTCAATTAATAACCCCATACTTTGGTTTACATCCTGGGCACAAAAAACTAAATATGATTGTATTTAACGAACAATTAACCTGGTGGTACAATTGACTCTGCGTTGAAAGTAAAGAACTTATAAGGGAACCCAGGCGACGGGGGACATGTGCTGCTTCTGAGGGCACATCAACGCGGGAAAAAAAACTACGAACTCTAAGTTCCAATACTATCCATATACATACCCTGCCTAGACCTAAAATTGTAGGGAACGCTAATCCCCTGCACAATTCTACGAACCCACAGAACAAATAACAGTGTTCTATGTTCTATGCCACGAACCTTTTTCAAAGGTTTAAGGGAGTGGAGGGTACGAATCTGCCACTCGGTTTTTTGGCTTTAGTTAGAGGACAACAAAGTGACTCAAATGAAAATATTAACTAATTTTTCGAAACAGCTGAAATTTGTGGTCATTTTGTACGTTGGTTTTGATATTCCAAAGTGACCATTTAAATAATTATTTTGATGTTAGTTAGCATGCCAAAAATTCCTATACCGGGTACAAATCACCACCTCATCGGGCACGAATCGGCCACATGTACATGTCATATAAAACAAATGGGACACTATTCTTAATCATCATTTATCCATTTCGGCCTGAATGTCATGATTTTAAGGACGTGAAAGACCCAATAAATTCTGTTTTGGTCACTGTCACTGTCCTCAACTAGAGACCACATATGAGAGATACACCATAGTGATTCTAGCGATTTGGTAGACATGAAATGTAATGAGCACGAATAACATCATTAAAATGTACCTGGAGGTCAAATGCGTGAAGATGGAACTTTGGTACAATTGACAAAGTTGTTCAGCATGAAAATCTGCGTGGACCAGTATTTTTTTCAAAATTTTAAACTCACTTTGAATTTTTGAGTCTATGTGGATTTTTGATTTTTTGACCTTTGATGACCTCTGGCTGGAGAACAAAATTTTATCTACACGTGGGACCATTTTTTTCGTCATCAGGACCCCGAAATTGACCAACCTGACCAGTTTCAGTCTGCAACTTGTTGTACATCGAAATATGTTCCCTTGTCAGCTTGATACAATCTACTGCTGGACATCTTCAGGCTTCAGAAAGTATCACAGGGACGGGTGGAGTTGTAGTGTTGATGGTTGTGGGGTTTTCACTCAAAACGAAAAAACCCCTTTTTCTACCCTTCACCACCTCCCCAAAATTCAATTGAAACGACTTCATCTTTCCTAAGTTTTTTAAAATTAACTTTTGTACTAATTTAGTTGACAATTACAACTTCACATTTCCCACGTCTTGTGGTTACGTAACTAAAATGGTGTCAATTTATAAGCACCTAGTTTAAAATATTTACCAGTCACACAAAGTCTTTTAACATGATCATAATTTGGTTGGCGAGAATCAACTTGGTACAGAGGAAAAATAGTTTACTATTGTGAACTGGCTTGACCTAGACCTGACAGTAAAGACTTAATCATAATTACCTCTGTAGAATAGCTTACACAGTTAAGAGTATCTTCATTAAAATCACGTGATCTCAAAATGTTCAATTATCCAGAAATGTATCCAAAAATTAAATAAATCCAAAACAAGAAAAATACTATTTCATAAAATAAAATCATTTGCCACATTAGAAACTGCTGGACTAACCATTTTTGAGTTGAGCTTGTTTCATAATGATTCATGTTACTACTACTAGGGGGACACGGGACACTACTATTATGCATTCAAGTACCAAAATAAATAAAATTAATTTTTTGATAATAAGAATGAAAGTATGGCTTAAATAAAATAATTAAATATTTATCATTGGTTTATCATGATCATTAATAATGAACACTTGACATAAATTGGTAAACACTTTACACTTTAATTGCAATTAAATATTATTAATCAATTTTAATTTGACAAATTGGCAATCCCAATTAAAATATTTTAACTCTTATCCCTCTAATTTTCCCAGTCACCTTCTGCTCCCCTTGACCATTGTCTTCCTAATTTAATTTACTTTAATATTATTTAAAATGTTTAAATTAATTGTTCTCACTTGCGCCTGCGCATTGTCCCTCGTTTCTCAAGCGCATGGTGGCCCTTCCCCTTTCCAAAATAAAAATGAATTATTGGAGTCCCTTAAAACTCAAAAGACCCTCAATCTCCTTCTAACCTTAAAAGAACGACCCCAAGAGACCCTCAACAAAGTCAAAAGTCTCACTTTTAAATCTCGCGCTGAAAGACTAGACAAAGTAGCCCAAGTACTTAAAGAGTTTGCCGCCAAAACACAAAAAAACTTGCAGTCAATGCTCTTGCAAGAACAAGTGAAATCACCACAAATAAAAATTAAGACACTTTGGATCAGTAATCAAATTATAGTTAAAGGAGTAGACTCAACTTTGTTAAAAAAATTATTGGCGCGCAAAGAAATTTCAAAAATTGAACAAGAAAGAATTTTTTCCTACCAGCAACTTTTTAATCCTGGTCAAGTACAAGTACAAGCGGTCAAAAAATTGGTCGCAAATGAAACAATTGAAAATTGGGGCATAGCTACAATCCACTCACCCGAAGTATGGGCGCAGGGTAACAGAGGGCAGAATGTGACTGTGGCCAATATTGATGGAGTAGAATTAATTAATTAAATTTAATTTAATTAATTTTAATTGCACAATTAAATTGTAGGGGGTACTCTACACTCATGAAGCTCTCAAAAATTCGTACAGGGCAGATCATGGCTGGTATGACATTGAAATCGGGTCCGAATTTCCCAACGATAATTTTGACGGACATGGTATACACCTTAAATTAATTTTAACTAATTGCAATTAACTAAGTAATTTTGAAGGTACACACACCATGGGAATTATACTGGGGTCAAAATACAATATTGGGGTAGCCCCAGAATCCAAGTGGATTGCTTGTAGAATGTGTGACACCAATCACAATTGTTCCAATTTTGGTCTGCTTGAGTGGTAAAATTTGAATTTTCATAAACCGGAATTTTTTAAAAGTCACGTGACTTTTGAAAATTTTATTTTAGTGGCCAATGGCTCACTTGCCCTACAAATTGGGATGGGTCTGACCCTGACTGTTCTAAGGCGCCGCATGTTATATCTAACTCTTGGGGATTTGGTAAATGATTTAAATTAAAATTGAATTGACCTTTGACCTTTGAAAATTATATTTAGATCAAGAAAACAATTGGTACACTGACGTCATCTCAGCTTGGCATGCAGGAGGAATTATTCCGGTTTTCGCTTTGGGTAATTCTGGTCCTGAATGTGGGACATCACATTCTCCCGGGGATTACGCTGATGTCATTGGTGTAGGGTCAACTAGCTTGGGGGACATTTTGTCCACGTCAAGTAGCAAAGGGCCGACAGAGGTCACTTTGAGAATGAAACCGGATATTGTGGCACCAGGGAATAATGTTGTTTCCGCTTCGTGGGATGGTGATGAGGTTTATGAGTCGAGATCAGGGACTAGGTAAAAAATTTGCGCGCGCTGTTTAAATCATCAGACGTAATTATAATGTTTAATTAAATTTAAATTAATTTTAATTGTAGTATGGCTTGTCCCCACGTGGTTGGACTAGTGGCATTAATGTTGAGTGAACAACCAGAATTAACGTACAATGAGATTAAACAACTATTACAATCAGGGGCCGTCCCAATTAAATCTAACCAAATGGAATGTAATGGCGTTGGTGATGACATCTATCCAAATTATTCAGCTGGTTATGGACGAATCGATGCTCTCAATTCAATTAATGAAATGAAAAACCTTTAATTTTTAATCAGGTTTTTAATGATAGTAAAAATCATTTTCACTTCACTAATAAAATCCAATTTAATGTATTTAACGAGAATTTGAAGTGACGATTAAATTTTGAAGACTTTTCAACTACACAATGAAATTTTAAGTATTTTATATTCATTTCAATTAATTAAGTTGTTTACAGTTTCATAATTTTTCTTTTTCAGTATCTCAAAAAGGGTCACCCCTACGAATTTTATTTGTTTCACCTCTCCGAACCTCTTGGCTGGTTCTTCGCATTAGAAAATCATTTTGTAATGCCATTTTGTCAACATGGTTTCCAAAAAGTTAATTAATTTAGTTATTTTGATTCTACAATTAACGATAAGCCTTTTAACCAATGGACAAATTAAATTTAATTCATCCCACCAAATTTCAACTGTAGACTTAAGGCCATTTTACACCAATAAAAAAATGGGCGTGGTTCACATAATCGAACCATCCAGTCTATTCAATTTTATTCCACCCACTAGATGGTCACCCCTGGTGGTGACAGCCTTAATTAAAATAAATTATTCAACACGTTCAACAAGACAAAAATTAAAAATTGAACTACTTTTTCCCGCCAAGCACGTCACGTGTTATGACATTATTTTCATGATGTCACCCGAGTGGGAGAAAAACAGTTTAGAGACTACTGATCAAAAAATTTGGATCATGAGAATAAAACGGATTATGGACCACAAATTTTATTTTGGTATAAAATATCCTCCATCTAGCGGTCACCATATTATCAAGAGTACCATTAATCCAAAATCAGTGATTTTATTATTTAATTTCAAGTCCAATTTACATGAGTCCCTTTTCACTCAATTGTTCCCAGCGAGCTGGATCATTTCCCCAGTTTTTATTTTCTTTCTTCAAAAAGTACCTGCGCCATCTACCCGAGGTCTCTTCGTATGTCGTCACTGCTCCAATTTGTCTCCAATTTCTTTCCTTAAATTTAATTGTACTAAATCGTGCCGTGCTGCCATGATAAATTCATACACACAAGAGACAGACAATGGTCGAAATCGTATTTGGCGCGTTTTTAGTGGTGAAATAGAAATAATTCAAAATAAAGAACTTAACCATGAGGACGCCATGAGAATGTGCGCGGGATCTCCAAATAATTATTGGAAACCCCAGAAACTGGACTTTTCTGTCGGTTATTATCTTCTCTCATGTTTAAATACCAGCCGGGTCATAGGTCACAAATTGAATCGAGCGCATGTCCCAAACATTAAACAAAAATTAATTTATAGTGTGTACGTGAAAGACCAATTTTACCCAATGGGAAAATCAAAACAATATAAATTCATCACATCTAGTCGAGTGACACAACAAAAAATGGAGACCACATTCAAAACATATTTGGCGCCCTTTGACCCATTCATTTGGGCACTTTTATTAACAATCCTAATTATCACGGCCATTATTTTGACTTTTGCGCTTTCTTGGACTGTTCAATTTGACTACAAAAAATTGTTGCCGTCGCTAGTTCTTTGGCTGGCCTCCATCTTGTTAGATCAATGCAGCGAGTTTTCTGAAAATTACTTTGGCACAAGAAAAGCGCGAATATTTATGAGACTAATAAGTGGTTTGTGGCTCACCCTAGCGTTCATTCTAGGTAACTTTTACAAGGGAATTATCAAGTCAGAGTATACAAAAGTTTATCCTCTTGAAACAAAATGGACTCACCTGGAACCATTTCTGCTAGACCCCTCTTCATTGAAAAGCTGGTACGTGGTATTTGGAACTGGGTCATGTCATGTCATGGGCCAAACTTTAAAAAATTCTTTGATGTTTATTTACTACAAAAAATGTTCAAATAATTATAATATTCCTGAATGTCAATTTTTCAAACATTTTGAAAGTACAGAAATATCGCTAAGAGCGTATTGCAGGAATGCCTGTGGTGATGAAAATTTATTAGCGAGCTCAAAATGTTTAGCTTATTTTGTTTGTAAAAAATTTCAAATTATAAACAAAATGTACCCTAAAGTTATGTCTATGAGAACAATATGCTGGCCACAACTTAAAAATGTGCGGGGGAAACTAGCGGGTCATGATTTCAGTTTGCTCACTCTAGCGGATGATTTGGAATATCATTGGAGCCAGTTTGAAATTGTCATGAAAGAAAACTCAAAGCGCGTCAAGTATGCCAATAATAGGGACGTGGAGGATAATTTTTTGAGAACTGTCGAAGGTTATGTGACCACTTTGAACATGGAGGAAAATAATAATCGGGTCATGCGCGGAATGGAAATTCTTTTGAGCTCTGGGGTTTACTGGTTTTGGGAAAAATGGGCTAAATTGAGGTTCGTTGAAGAGGAAAAAAAACAATTTAAGGCTCCCATCGTGGAGGAAGTCCAGTTCGCTCCGCTGTCGCTAGATGGGTCTGATGTGGATTTTATTTTTGTTGTTTTTTTGTGGGGTTGTGCTTTTTCTACGGTTTATTTTTGTTTGGAATTTTTTTGGGTTCTCCGTAGTTTGTACATGCGTCAGTCAGTTGCGCAAAAAATGAAAGAAAAAATGGAGAAAAAAGGTGGAGAAAAAAAATTAAAGATGGTTAAAAAAATGCAAAATTAACTAATACTAGTAAAAGGAAGAGGAAGGAGATGGGTTGTAAATAAAATAACTGTCAATTACATTTAAAGTTCATGCACCATATTTAATGCAGATAACAAAAGGACCTTTTGAAAAGGTGTCACCCCATGATGTGCATTTGTAGTGTCAATCAGGAAAATTAAATGTTAATTGAGTTTAAATTTTAATTGCTTTTCCTACAATTAGCTTGGTGGGAAGTGAAAATATAAATGTTAGATAAAGCTAGGCACCTGATAGTCCCTTCCTCCCAATTGAATTAATTAGAAATTATTCAATTTCTCATGTAATTGATTAAAGATAATTGATAATTAAATCAAAGTGCAAAAACATGGAATGTCCATTTTGTTTTGGTAATCAGCGGAAATTTAATTGAGTGACATTCACATTTGTCATTATAAAATTTAACATTCGTCATTTGCATGATTTAAAATGGAAACTGATAGTCAATCAATTTTGACTGACACATGCGCATAACTCCACACACCTCCAATTTCATAATTAAATTTTCCTTTGTACTTGCCGCCCTTTTTCCTTGCCTCATAGATTGAACCCAATTCCCCATATTTTTGTGACGTCACCGTATCATCACACATCACAATTTCATTTTTGTACATTGTCCCTCCAACCTCATTTGACCTCTAGACGGGTTACAATTTTCATTCATTTTTTTTCAACATGATTAATTCATTTTAACTCCAGTTTTCAACCTGGTACAGTACACGACAGTGGCGGGAAATAATTTAAAGTTAGAGAATGAAATTCTTGCCGTGGTGTTTTTTACTGGCGTGCGTAATTTTTTATCTTTTATTTGGTGGCCTTGTTTTTATGGTACTGGAACAGCATTTAGTAGAAGAGCCAGAATTGGAACAAGAGGAACATCATCCGCATCCTGATCCCAAGCATGTCGTTTGTATCACAATGAAACATCTTAGGCCACATTTGCATGGTAATTTTAAATTTTACCGCTCAAGCGGTATTGATCAAAAGAAGAGCGCGCTATTGTTTTGATCAATTTAATCAAAACAGTATTATTGCGCATTTTTTCAGCTATTTTGGACAAATACATTGACGATCGGGATGATCAGATGGTGAACCAGACAAAATATATTGTGATGGACATTTTGCATCATCTTGAAAATAATTCGCAAAAAATTGATCCTTCATTGGGACGAACTGTGTCCGTTAATTTGGAGTGGGATTATTACAATTCGGTGGTCTATGCTTTTACTATTATAACGACAATTGGCGAGTTTTAATAATTTATTTAAAATTAAAATTTTTAACTAAATAATTTTATATTAATTTATTTAATTTAAGGCTACGGACATTTAACACCAGCCACGGATGCAAGTAAAATCCTTGCAGTTTTCTATGGTCTAGTGGGCATCCCCCTACACATGATTCTTGTGCGCGCTTTGGGTGAATATTTTCGACGAAAAGTACAGACCAATTTCAAAAAATTACGCTTCACAAAATGTGCAAAATCTGTAATGCTATTTAATTGTGAATTTTGTAGGTTGTGGGCGGACAAAAAAGCCAAAATCGGCTCATGGTTTTTGGCAATGAACAATTACGGTTAATTCTCCAAGTAATTTGTTATTTCATCCCGGGCTTTATGGCTTTCGTTATTGTCCCCGCGGGTCTTTTTGCCGCTGTTGAACATTGGACTTTCACCGAATCCTTTTATTTTACTGGGATTTCCCTTCTCACTGTGGGCCTGGGTGATTATGTACCAGGTAAGTTTTAAAATTAATTCTTTTAAACTAATTTTTTAAATTTTACGCGCTTCCTTTTTTGGTAGGAATGATGCACGCAAATGGAAATATTTGGCTGTGGATATACAAAATATTTGTTTTCATTTGGATTGAAATTGGCCTCGGCTACATAATGATGATTTTGGGGTTCGTCACGCGCGCTCTCCTTCACAAGAATGTGCGGCGCCTGATTAAGAGAAAGTTGAACAATTTTCTTCGCTTTGAAACGCCGGGAAATGAAACACTTTTGGAGGATGTCAAATTCCTTCAAATGATGATGGGCAGGCCCCAACCAATGGAGCTTCCTAGTGAGAAGCACGTGGAGAATTTGGAGAGCCAAACCATTAAAATTGACTACGATAAAATTACCGCCACAACTACCATCAAAGAAGAGCAATTTTTAGTACCCAATGACGTCCTAGCGGCAGTCGTCAACGTTTTGCGTCATGGCGTCGTCCAGCAAGTTTTGGAGTCAGTGAATAACGAGCGACGACGACAAGAACCCCTCAATTTATTCGCTCCTCATTCAACTTATCACTCTACAAGTGAAAGAATAAGGCGCCGAAAACCATCTGGTAAATTAATTCCCGCCTTTTTTTGGGCGCAACTTTCAAAAACCTCGCTTCTTCTGTAGTACTTGCATTATAGAATCTTTGATTTTTGTAGGCCGGCCCGAGACAGATTTGAACGCCAGAGAAGTGAAAAGATCGGCAAGTACTCCAGACAAGATGGCGTCACCACCTCACTCTTTGTCACGTGACAAAACTTTTGATGACGTCACCAACAATTTTAGCGCTGCTTTTGGTCGATTTTCATCTAACGTGAGACCAATGCACGGGCACTCAGTGTCCATTTCGGAGAGTAGTCCAACTCGCACGAGACGGCGGAAAAGGTAAATTTTGTAAAATTTACGTTGTGGAATTTGGGCGCCAAGTTTGAAAATTGTAAATTATTTTGTAGAAAACTCGGGATACCAAGCGTGATACTGGAAAATCAAGTGACGTCATCGGATCATAGGAAATCTCCGTGGGATAGGAAAATGTCCGCGCCAGAAGCGCAGACAAAACCGTATGTGCGACAACGTCACATGAGCCTAAATGTCGCCACTACCATTGATGACTTTTCGAGAATGTTGGACACACTACAAAATAAATTAGAGCAACCCGTCGAAATCCCTCCTCCTCCCCCTCCCCCACCCCCACCATTTCCACCGGAATGTGAGTTAATTTAATTTAATTATTTTGTTTACTTTGTAATTAGAGATCATAATTTTTGGTCTCTTGTGGTTTTTGGTTTGGCGTGTAAACAATTTCAAAAAATTTTTTGATATAAAAAATGAAACCAAAAATCTGTAATTTCTATAGCAACTGGCAAAGACAATTGTATTTAAATTGTAATTAGTTAAGTTTAATAACTTAGTTTGTAATTATATGAATTCTAATTATTTTTACAGCCACTTCAACCCCGACGAGTCCCACAAGAAGGACTTTTAGGCCCAGTCGACTTACCGAAAGTTTGTACTTTGTTTTATTCACGTGACGATGGCTTTAATTGTAATTAAGGTGTCAGAACAATTAGCGGAGAAAATTTATGCGCCCAATTTTAATTATTATTGTTTGTATTACGAACTACAATTTTTTTATTGTTTAGAATAGAGAACAATTTTAAAATTAAAAAGCCAATTTTACATTTAATTATATAATAATGAAATAAAATACAATTTAAAGTTAAAAATGTAATTATTATTCTTTTTACTTCTTTACTTTAATTAAATTGTGATTAAAATTAATAAAAACGTCCCATTTCTTTATCCTCCGAATGAACTTTGCCATCCCAAATTGACGACAAGTCCATGGGTCGAGTGACTCTGTTAAAAAAAGAAAGATAGTTAATTTTAATTGTGAATATTATTAAGTTAATTTAAATGACAGTCAATATTTTCGTGTCAGGACACAAGGCTGAAAGACATAAGGCCGACACCCATAAGGCCGACGCCGAAAGACCGAAGGGACATAAGGCCGAAACCCAAAAGGCCGAATTTTTTTTAATTTTGTTTGGAACAATACAACAAATTAATTTTATTGATTGAAGTTGGTGGGAGATTGTTGAAGGAGGGTTAGATCAAATTCCTACAACTAGCTATTGCCGTAGTACCCCAAATGACTCCATTAGACAGAAATGGACTCCTACAAGAGCACTTACATAAATCAAATTAATTGTTTTGAGGGTAAGTCTTCAAACATTGTCTATAAAAGCAGCCCAAGGTGCATGCGAGGCATTTTCATATCCAAAAATTAATTACAGACTTAAAATGAGTCCAGGAAATTAAATTAATTTGTGTGAGCAACACAACTATTCCTTCAAACAAAATTTTAAAAAAAATTCGGCCTTTTGGGTTTCGGCCTTATGTCCTTTCGGCGTCGGCCTTATGGGTGTGGGCCTTATGTCTTTCGGCCTTGTGTCATGGAACCAATACTTTAATTACCCAAATTCCCTTATTTTTTCAACAGCTTCATAAGGAACTCCATTCCAAATGGGCTGGACCACTGGGGGTGGCTGGTGGTGACTGGGACTATAAATTAAATTAAATAGTAAAATTAATTAAATTAAAATTCATAATTATTAAATTCCTTACGGTTCAATTAATTCTTCTTCAACTTGTTGAGACTGTCCAAAATCCGGAGATTTTAATTCAAGAGACTCCCCAAATTCATTTTGTCTCTCTTCCTCATCTTGTTCAGAGGGCCAACTGTCAAAACTTAAGACCTCAGCTGACTCCACTTCAACCCTTTCGACAAAATCAACTTTTGGCGCATTTTTCAAATCTCCCTCCCTCGAATTTGACTTCAAAATTCCTCCTTTTTTAGGGCTTAAACATGGCGCTGGCGTTTCCGTAGAGCTTTCAATATTTTGTGGTACTTCCACTTCCAGTCTCTCTTTTTTGCAGTCAACCTCAGTTTTGACCTCAGTTTGAATGGGGTCATAAGTTGGAAAGGCGGGAATTACAAAATCTTGAGAGTCTTCCAGGTCGCTCAAGATTTCTGCGCTCTTTTTTTCATTTCCTTGCTGGATTTTTTCTGTGGAGACTGGACAGTCTATATAAATTTAATAAAGGAAAATTAATTAATATAATTTTAATTGTTAATTAAATACCTTTTGTTTGTGACGCCATTTTTTTAGTAGAGTTAAAATAAAGACAATACACAATTAACTAAAATAAAGATAGAGACAAGCGGCAAGTGAGAGTGGGAGAGTGACAACGTTAAATGTCAAGGAAGTTTAAACTTTTATATGAGCCAGAGCCAGAGCATGTGTTCGCCAAGTGTTCCCATGTTAAATTTCATCTTGTATGCATGCTATAATCATGCCAAAGATGAAGAGCAACGGATTTTGATCATTCGTTGATCATCTCATCATGTCCCCAACAAGTTTTCCACATTTTTTTATATATCTGCGCACAAACTCTCCATTCTTTCAGCTCATGACCCCCATTCTTAGTCACCGTTGCGTAGTTAAAAATGTTTAATTATCCTAAAAATAATTTTTTCACTAATTGTTTTAATTCTATTATGTAATTTAATTGTCGCAAATTATGTTAACAAACAAATTGGTCGTCATTTTCATTTTATGAAAATGAATGTAAGCGAAAATTATGCAATTTTTATTTGTCATTAATAATGAATATTAATTAATTTGCCAATTAATTGTAAATTGATATTTTAAAAATATTTTGCAAAAAACCCCACTAGTGTCATAACCCCAATAAAACCCAAATTAAAATTAAAATTGGCGCCACTATTGGGATTGACAACAACCCCAGCCCAAATTCCGCCCCAAGCTTTCCCCAATTTATTGCTCGGATGGAGAAAGCATCGTGGCGCTATTTGTGAATTAGTTAAATGAGACCAACTGACACACCCTTTGGTCTGCGCACACGCATCACAACACTCGTCTCTCCCATTGAGATCAAGTTTAGCCATAATCTCATCTTCAGTCATAATTCCCATGTAATCAGGGTAGATGTAGCACGTGTCCGATTTTTTGAATCCCGCCACCATGTCAGTGCTATTACTGGGGACTATCACGTTGGAATTTGTGAAGCGGCATGTAGAAGTGGTGGAATTAAATATCCAACCCTCGTACGTGCTTGCGACGCAACATTCTTCCGCGCTTGCTTTAACTAGGGGTGGACTGTAGTAAGATCCAATGAGAATGGTTGACCCTTGAAATATGTTACAGGTATCCTTGGACAAATTATACAGAAAAAATTTAACTTCGCGCCGCCATTTAATTATTATTTAATAACTTTTTTTGCATTTTGACCTCAATTTAAATTGACCGCCACTTCTATTAAATATTTTTATCAAAATGTACCTGGCACATTGACGTTCCGAGAAGATGAAAAGCTAAAATTAAATCAAGTAAATTAACTTTGACCTTCATTTTGATCAATTAGAAATGAAATATTTTTTGGAAGAGTTAAAATGCCAAAAATTGAATGCCAAATGTGAAGATTGAAATAAATTGTCAGTTTTTATTTAACTGCAAATATGATGATAGTTTCATAATAATTGGGAAAAAATGGTGCATTGTAGAGATTGTGAACTTTAATCTTGGTTTAAAAAAAGATTGCCGTCAAAAAAGAATTATTAGAGGTCATCATCGCCCACCTCACGTGTGTAATCTACAAAGGCTTTATGCAATGGGAATATTTATCACAGTGCAAATATTAATTATGTTGAGTGTACTAATCACCTTTCATATTTAATTTTATCTTCAATTTAATGCCGCGCGCATTATGTACTCAAATAATTACAAATATTTTTTTATGGGAGAAAGAAAGGGAACAATAAATAAAAATTGCGAGCTCTAAATTTTTATACATAACTAAATTGAAAATTAAGTCTTGACTGTTACAATTAAAATTAAAATTGATTGTAAATCAATTTTTAATTAATTTCTTGCCAAAATAACAAGTAAATTTTGAAAACGAATTTTTGAAATTTTGTGTTTTCATTTTCGCAATTTCCCTCTTCACCAATTTAAATGGTCCGATAATGAGACTAGCCAAAATTTCACAAATAAGGCAAAAGCCACAGCCTCCAAGAAACATGACAAAAAAATGGAAACTAAGACGAATATCTGAATAGAAAAGGGTCAAGGGTTCAAACTCTTTGACCCCATCGTAAATCCAATCTTTTTTATCCACTTTGACTCCGTTTTCAAATCGAATTCCATGCCATTTACCCCAAAACCAGTACAGCCCCGTGGAGAGCATGCGCTGAACTTGCACTTCCACAAGATTGGTGTACCATTTGTCTACTTGATGAGTCAAGAGGAAACCCTGTAAAAAAGTCTCGGACAAATCTCGAACATGTCGATTATGTGCCACCCTCAATTGACCCTTGCTCTCTCTCATGGCTTTCTTGAAAATATTCCAAAAATATTCAAACTCACTTTCAGGCGCTACTACCGCTGTCTTGTTTTTATGGTCGAAATAATTCTGCTGGCTCAAATATTTGTGGAGCTTGGCCACACAAACAATTCGAACATAGCGCATTTCTTCAATAATGTCATCGTAGAGGTCACCACTAAAAATTACACTGGGCTTGCTTTTCTTGTCTCCACCAAGAGCTGACCACAAATTCTCTTTCAAGGCAAAATCAAAATTTTCTTGACTCAATTTAAATTTATGGCGCGAATATCTCGTGCCACTAGTTCCCTTTTCTGATAACTTATTTTGAAATAATCCGTCTGATTCAGGATCAAATATTCGCGCGTCACATGGCGCAGTGGTTTCCACCAAAAAAATTTTGAATTGATTTTGCTTCAATTGCGCCAAAGTCTCCCACGTGGTGAAATACGGGTACGGCAGGGAGTACTCGGTCGTCATCACCGCGCCGTAAAAATTGGTCAGGGTGGTCCCCATGAGGAGCCAAAATGTCAAGAGAATCCCACAAATTTTTATCCCGCCGCCTTCAATCCCGCCCATGTGAATCGGCGTCTCCCGGTCACATTGACCCACCAACAGTCGAATAATCCACTCAATAGTACCCACCAATAAACTCAAAGGTCGTGACCCGGACATAAAGTCAGCGTGGAGGATATAAAATACTGAAAATAGAACAGCGCAAGTGCTGGCCAAAGACATGAGGAGGAGGAGCCAAACTGTGGATTGAAATGGGAGGACATAAATTTCAAAATTGTTTGATTTTTGGATGACCCCATGACCCGTAATGAATTTATATTGCTCTGTCCTTCCTGTTGGGTAAAATGAGGAGACTTGATGGGTTGCATACAATTGAGGGAGTGGCACTTCAAATGAAATTTTGTGGGAAAAATCTTCATAGAAATAGTCCGTTAACTCGATAGATTTTCCTTGGTCAGAGTGATTCATTGAGGTGCAAATATATTGACCCACTGTGTCAAACAAGGTCAGCCCATTTGTCCTGTCGAAAGGACTTTGATCTTTGCTGTCTTTCTTGTAATTGAATGACCATCTAAAATTCCACAGCACTCGTCGACCTTTGTCAGTAGCCCCAAGGGCAGCGGTCATCATTTGACCGAGGCACGATTTTCCCGATTGGGTCACGCCATGACCTTGACAGTTGATGAAAGTGTGGTACTCATAATTGACAATTTTTTGACTAATTTCTATTGAAGTTCTCTGAATGTAATAGCCTGTTTTGATGGTCATTATTTGAATTTCATTGGGGTTTGAAGAAGCGGGCCAATCGTAATACATGAAAAAGAGGGAGTGACCTACGATGAACGGGGATGTGTTGATGGCGGTGTTTTCAATTATTTTGTATGCCATGGGCGCAAGAATAATTGACATCATTCGATTGGCGGGGGTGCGATGTTCAAATTGTGGGATTTCACCAGGACCACGAAATTCGAAAATTCCATCGCCATCATGATTGTCATTTCCTTCTGATTCGAGTATGACCCCAGTTTGAAATTTGACGAGGGTAATGTTGAACGGGGATTGAATTATGCGCGGGAGGAAAATGGTGCTGGTGTAGAATTTCAAATGTTTCGTCTCATTCACAAAATTAATTTTCTTTTGTTGAAACCGCGCCACCAGAATCTTGTATTGGTATTTGAACTCCTTTGAGGCGGTCAAATTCGAGTTGATGAGGATGGGGATGTGGGCGTAGTCAAATAAATTAGCGCCATTTTGATTGTAGTCCACAAAATAAATGAACGAGTCCACTATTTCTTCTATTACAAGCAAGAGATGGAGTTGAGTGTACCATTTTGGGGTTAAATTTATATGAGCTTTACAGCAATAAGAAAATGTGAGGGCTAAAATGAGGATGGGAATTTTAAGCGTCATTTTAACAACAATTAAAATTAACCTAAACTTTTTTCTCTTGCGACTTTGTTCAAAAAATGATCAAGACAAGGAGGGCTGGAGGTTGAAAAATGTACAATTTAAATTAAAGGTCTTTAAAAAACTGGATCAATTTTTTAATTTTGTAATCGTGACCTTTATTAGCGAGTTAGTGCGGCGGTTGAAAAACAAGAACAAAGAAATTGCCAATTTCAATTGTGACATGACAGGAGGAATGGCGCGTGCAAATTTAATTTGATTATTTTCTAGCATGTCTATTTTCAATCTAATTTAATCCATTTTATCCAATAGTTGAAATATTTAATAATAATTTTAATAAACATGAATAATTTTTATTCTTGTTTGTTGTAATTAATTAAAAAGACTCTTATATAGATTTATCGGTGACCTCGTGCGACCGGTATCATGTAACCACTCAACTTAAAGAGTTCAATGAGCTGAATTCGAATCCGCTGCCGTATCATTAAGGATACCAATAGTTTAGGTGAAATATTTAA
>JAQIVZ010002855.1:0-17496 GCA_034700945.1 Arrhopalites spinosus | reverse complement strand
AAAAATTAAAATGTCACTTTATCCTTTCGCGTTGCACCTTGGGAAGGCCCTTAAAAAAATCTCCATAATTTTCTGGTTAGATGGGATTTTTTTCAATTTTTTTTGAATTTTCCCACGCTGACCTTCTCCTCGTGAGTATACTTTCAGTGCCAAATTAATTTGTCCCTTCTGGCTTCTTTTATGTCATAACTAAGTTTTGTCATTAATAAATTTAATCTTCTCTCGAAAAATTGAAAAATATAATTAATTCCTATTGTAAGCTCAATAACCCGCAAAATGAAGCTTGAAAAAATATACAATGAAAATAATCTCCATTTTTAATGTGACCAGGTACATGTTACTAATCTACCCCACATTATTCTCTGATGCCTTCAATTGAAGTATGAAAATGAGAAAGGCCAACATTCCATTCAGAATCTGCAAAAAAATGTCCTCTTAGTTGAAACAAATTAAAATTTAAAATAAAATAAAATAATTTTACGAAACACTTGCCGAACCAAAAAGTCTACTGTTAATTTTAAAGAAACTTCCAGCCTTCAATTCCCATTGATTGTCGGATACTCCTTCAATAATTTCTTTAATCTAAAAATTAAATTATAATATCACCATTAAATTAAAAGCACATAATTTAAATGAAATATTTGTCTGACAATTTAAAAAATGGCAAATTTTGTTATTTTTTAAATATTTAACTCACCGCATACATCAATGGACCATTATTCTGATTGATCTCATCTCGAAGAGCAAGTTCCGAATTCAAGTCTCTTAGATTGAATCTTGTGGCCTACCAAAAAAATTCATTTTTAATTGTATTTACAAGTTAATTAATTAAAAGCAAGTATACCTTAGCTTTTATTAATTCTCCCAGGCAAATAATGAGGACAATGTTCATGGCAGTGGTGACTGTGTAAAGTGTCCGAGACACTGTAAGAGTAGTCACAGCTCCTGCCCGTCCACTGAAAAGAGAGACACCACTAAACATACCACAAGTCATAAATAAAACCATGGACAATAAAAGTTGACCGGCAAACGGGCCCAAAATTTCATTAAATTCCATTGTCACCCTCTTAAATAGAATCAGGCGGAAGACAAAATATTGTAAACGATTTCGATTCGATGATAACTTTTGTTCAGTCAATTTGTTCCTTTTGACTCGATTTTGCACAGTTTTAAATTCATTCTCAAAAATCTTCGTTGACGTTGACTCTGTCACTAAAATCATCATCACAAAAGACTCTAAATTGTTCATTAGAATTTCCTGTACTGAAAGTAAATTAAATGAGATGATGATGATGAATGCCAAAATATAAAAGAAGGAGCAGAATGACGTGACGTCAGTCAGTACATTGACAAGGAAATAAAGCCAGTCCCAATGTGGTAAAAATTTTGTCTTATAAACTTTCGTAGTTTTTAGAAATATTTCATAAACACAAACTTGACGAATTGTTGCAAGTATCAAACTAAGAATTCCAATTAAAATTAACAAGGTGTAGAATATTGTCTTTGATTTTTTAATTATATTTCCTTTTCCTTTACTTTGAAAATAATTTATCAATGTAGAATCAATTTCAATATCTTTCAACTTCACAATCAGCTTAATCATGGTGATGATCTTTTGAGCATAAGCAATACAAAATATTCGAAAAACAATGTCTGACAAGTAAACCATTATTTTAACTATGACGTTAATTATTTTAGCAGATAGTGTAGGAGTTTTGTGACCACTGGTAGTAAAATAAATGTCAAAATTTATTATGACTATGCTAAGACAAAGTATCGAAGACCAAGTGAACGACAATTTATGTGGTGATGGAAAACAACCGATAATTCTTCCAAATTTTAAAAGAATATTACAAGCACTGTCCATTATTTTCAACAAATTCAGTGAGACTGAAAACTGAAACTAATTTACAATTTCCAAATATTGAATAAATAAATTTTTTGAAAAACATGGTTTTTTTTCTCTGTCAATATTGACATGTCATGCTTCACTGGACAAAGTTAGGCACATTTAGATAATCAAGTGCAATATTGTACTCTAAAAAATTAGGTAAAGAGCATGCAGAAAAAAATATTATTGATTAATCCATACAAACCCACATTTTTAACTTTCACTGACCGAACGGCAACCTGAGTCAGATAATGGGAGTCTCTTATTTTGGGTCAAGAAAATTGTATTCAATTTAGAGCCCTATACTTTCATGCCCATGTAAGTAGACGCACTGTTGCTACAGAAAACATGCAAATTTAAATAAAAATACATAAAAAATGCATGGCAAAGAAATGAAATTGTCGTGACATGAATTACAGGGTTTCGTAAAAATGAATAAAATAATAAAAATAGAATCATTTTTATGTGCAGGGTGTGCAAAAGTTGAATTTTGATGGAATTATGAATTTTCTATTAGTCGTGGCACTGCTCAATACTTTTGTTTTAATTTGTGGTCAACACAATCACCGAGAAAGACTATCAGGGAGTACAGAGACAAGATGGGGGAGTCCAATGGAGATAGACATTCGAAGTATGCACAAATATTGTAGTGGAGTGTGTACATTTCTTCCAGAAAATTGTGAGAAAGATACTGACGAATTTGTGTGTAGTAAAATTCTCTCAATTCAAAAATTCAAACCTCCTTGTGATGAATTTAAAAATAGTTCTACACCAGATCGAAAAAATTTGTGTGCTCGTCAAGACAATTTATTTATCATCTCACTTTTACGAGATATTGCAATTACAACGATCCGAAGTCGTCGAATATTATTCAAACGTCATGGGGGTCAAAAAATTAAATGTAATCTTCAGCCATTTGTAGCTGTAGCATTCTCCACCAATCAAGACCAAACTATCACCCCGACTGATCTTAAAAATGGTAAACTTGGAGACGTTTTTTATGTTTGTGTTGTGGAACATCCTTACGTGACTACTTGGATCAAACCCATAAATCCATCTGAAAGAATTATACCATCTTGTATCAATCACAAAGAAACTGCTCTCACTAGATCTTCAACGAATGATTCAAAACGTTTTGAAACGATGCAACTCCTTGAAACTCAACCTTATCCACCAATGGGAGCCTCTGTACTTTGGTCAAAAGTCAAGCTAAGGGTTGATCAGTATGCCATGGGCTGTAAATTTATTGTGTCCAATCTTCAAGATGATTTGACTGTAAATTTTGGACATTTTAAAGAACCAAATATGGCCCCTCAAGCTATTCCATTGTTTGAACACAAGTTTATTAAATTAGCCACTGGTTTTGCCTACGTTCGAGCTGGAATTATTGAAGACATTATTTTTAATACTGGACCACGCGGTGCTTTAACTATCGACAAGAGTCTTAATGATGAGGCATCATTAGACGCATTTCCTGGAATTTCTGACTGGAATTCTCCATTATTAGACTACCCAAAGGGAACTGTACCGAAGGAGGATGAGGAAGCAAAAAAGAATCGGGAGACTCAACATGAAGTCGACTCTGTGTACAAACTTTGTGAGAAGAAAAAAGCCCTTTGTTATGTTCGACAGGATGAAAAAAATTGTATGGTTAAGAAAAAATGTCATTTTTTGGCTGCCTTTGAGTCTCTTGATGGAGAAAAATTTAAAAAATTGAGACTTAGCATGATTGTTCAACAAGTCAAGTTGAAAGGATTCTCTCCACATGTCCATACCAAACTTTGGGGTGGAATTGGTCTCTCAAATGACACGAAAATGGGCAAAGATTTAGTTTTTCTTTGTGTCGCCTACGGTGAATTGGTGTGGACTAGGGCCACTTATAATACGGGTATAATATTTTAGTCCAATTTAAAATTTTATTTTTTACTTCAGTAGAACATTTTTTTTATTTTCAGATCAACAGAATATGTTCCTTCGTGAAGAGGCTTGTCCTGAGCCCGTCGTCAATATTTCATCCAAAATTGATGGAATGAGTGACGATGACCCAAATTCTAATGCCGTTTATGGGGACACTTTTAATGATCTCACATTGTGTAAAATTAATATCTCTGTGCCTGGTTAGTATCACATTTTTTTAAAGTAAAGTTTGTTCATTGTTCATCTTTTGTTTGTACAGAACCAGTCAACATTAAAGCTTTCTACTATGTTCCTTTGAGGGAGGACACGGGTGATGCAAATAAATGGCCTATACTTCATTTTAATATTCAAGAGCATGAGTACTATGTACTCATAGCACAAGGCACTGGAGCCTTTCCTCCACTTGGAATGATCAGTTATCATACCTACAGTACTGTGTCTGATATCAAATTTTCTAAAAAGATTTATCTAAAACATACAGGCGGAGTTGGTTTCAAGTCAGCATGGACCATTTCTTATATTTTCAGTTTTACTGCATTTTTAATTTTTAACCACAAATTTTTATTCCTTTAAAAAATGAAATATTTTGTCTTATTAGAAGTTAGTTGAGCTTTCATTTAGAATTGTGTCAAAAAACTAATTTTAAAAAAATTACACAATGAATTAAAAAGATTTTTTTATTTCCAAATTATGATTTGAAATCTCCAAATCAAATTCATTTGGCATGAATAAACGACAAATAATAATTCAATTATATTGATTATTAGTCAATCATCTTCATGATTTGGTAAGATTTTATGTTGTTTGTTTGAGAAATGGGAAAATAAATATGAAGAATTAACGTCTTCTTTGCAAATCGAGTAAGGCGGCCATTGTGGATTGGAAACCAGCGTTATAATCTGTAGCTACTTCATTTTTGATAAAATCATTCCGATCATCAACATAAATATCTTGCCCATCTGGGCCTCCAACCAAAGCTCCAGTCAAAACTTGATGATTTGGTCCTGAAATTCCAATATAAAATAATAAATGAAAATCCAATACAAAATCCTGGGTTACCAAATCAGAGATGAAACTCACCAGGATTATTCATCCCACTAGTCCAGTCACAAACTTCTGGAACTGAAGGGCAAGAGCTAGCTCTATGATGAGGTCGTTGTGGTGGATTGACCCCATAACCTACGACAAAACTCCTCCCAGTGTCACCCAGAATATAGTGCATTTGTTGCCTATTTAAGTGAGAATTTATATCGGTGAAAAATTAATTAGTAGGCATTTTTGTTAAATCACAAAATATTTCAAAAAACATAAATCATTGTAATGCAGAAAATTTTACTTGGCAAAGTCTCTGTAAACTTGTGAATTGATTCCAGCATCAGCAGCTTGTAGACAGACAAAGGCACAATTACTGACGTGACGAAGTGACCCCCATTGGGAAATGTAAGCGAGACCTTTGGGTGACCTCGGTATGTCATGAACAATAAAATCGCAAAAGGCTTCAGCAGCCGTCGCGTACAAAGGATCATTTGTAAGTTTGGCAAGGAGGACCTAATTGGCAAGTAGGAATTATTAAACTTTTTACTGAAAAATATTCAATTTTTTTCAATTCAAGTTCTTACATGTAGTCCAGCTTTCTTGTCATCCCAACCAAATTCAATGGGTCTAAAATATTAATTCATGTAATTATTTATTAATTCTCAAAGTAATTTAAATTAAAATACCTTGCATCAAGAGCAAATTCAGTCCAATGGGCTTTGAGGTCCGTCATGTATTTCTCATCCCCAGTTGCTCTGTATAACCAAACAGCTGCCCAACCAAGTTCGTCACCAAATCCTGACCATGAGCTTGAATGGTGAAAACAATTATATTAAAAAAAGTCACTTCAAATTAATTAATTATAACTTACTAGTAAAAACCTGCAGCATTGGCAATAGAGTCAGAATATTTGCCACGGTATGTATTTGCAAAGTCATAAAGTTCAGTGGCATGTCTCAAACATTCGGCCGCGTAGGTCGGGTCAGAGTCTTTGAAAATAATATAGCCAGTGGCAAAGCTAGCTGCGGCCTCACCAGCTAAATCGCTTCCAGGTGCTGATGGTGTGATTTTCCATGCTGGACGCGAATTTGCTACTGACCAGTCTTCTGGTCGGCCCCAAAAAGCATGGTCTACATTTCCATCTCCTACTTGTCCATAAAATTCATTGGGTGTGGGATGAGCCTTCATAAAATAATCCAAGGACCATCGAAGGGCTTTTAGCCCATTTTCTAGTTCACCAGCTGCCTCGTAGCCACTACGATGCTCTACCAAACCCCATCCAATCATGGTTGTCATCGCGGCCATTGGAAACCCAAACTTGACATGGTCTCCAGCTAGTTGATAGACATATTATTTGTATGAAATTTGTTTCTAAATAGAATTTCAGTTTATTTACCATCAAAATATCCTCCAGTCAAATCTAAGCCAACGTCCGCTCCATCCTGAAGAAATGAATCTCCACGCCATGACACACGATTGTCACCGGGTAACTTTCCCGTCCTTTGAGCCTCATAAAATAAAAGTGATTTACTCAACACTTCGGCATAATTGTATTCATCTGGTGTTCCAGGAGTCGTTGTTGTTGTAGTTGTCGGAGCTGTGGGGTCAGTTGGACCCCCAGTTGGATCTGTGGGGTCAATTGGACCCCCAGTTGGATCTGTTGGTCCTGTTCCTATTTTTATTAAATTGAAAATTAATTCCATTTAACTCCTCAATGTGGAAACTAACCAATGTAAATGTTTTCTCCGTTGAAAGTGGCCCGAATTAAAGTTGGAACTTGAGCTCCAATGGGATGACGAACCAAAAAGTCAAACGCTAAAGAAAGTCATCAAAGGCAAAATTTAATTTTTAATTGAGTTTGTCCTAAAAAAATTTAATATTTTCTTTGAAATTACGATAGTCTGTGTTAGGGGGAAAGTCAGGATCCCAATCTTTGTTGACGAGGGTGAAAATTTGATTATTTTCTTGACTCTCAATATCAGCCGAATAAACCTTTCAAGAACAAGTACAAGGAATTCATCATATTTCAACGAATTAAACAATTAATTTGAATTTTGGAAATTTTTTAATTACTTCTAAGGCCTCAACGGGTCGACTGAATTCGAAAACAAGATGCCAACCATGGGTCGCGTTAACTATATGGATGGTCAAAGTAGCTTGATAACCACTATCCCATTGATTTGTGATGTCCAACTGAGCGGATGTCAAGCCGAGGCACAAGAACGCTAAAAATAGTCGACAAATCATGTCAGAATTTAATGTACTGCTACCTATTTAGGGGACAAATATAAACTGGAGAATAATTATAAATGTCAACAAGCAATTAATTTTATACAGGCAATGCCTCTTGACCATTTACATAATCAATCAATATAATTCAACTTTATCTTTAATTTAGCTACAAACTTCATCAACTATACCATTTCAAGTGGTTCATTTTTTGCATCTTCTCAAGTCAAACCATTAATTGTATGCCATACCTATAAATAATAATTTATAAGTGTTGACATGAATAATTTCAGCTGCATATATGAACAGTGTTCACGTGTTTATTCGTCTGCCGTTGAAATTTTTAACACGCTTTTAAATAACTTTTACAGGACATCGATTTTGGGAAGACCCTTGTGTCACAAACAACAAAGGACTTTTTTTACAATTACATAAATTGCCCTATTCATCGTTTTGAAAACGATGAAAGCGTTTTCTACTCTTAAAAAACTCGTCATGCCTATCCAGCGAATCCAGCCAGAGATCCTTCCCTTTTTTATTGTCGGTCATTATAATTTTTTATATGACCCCACGTTTACACCTTCAAAAAGGTAAATATCAATAGCCGAGAGGGTGGCTATATTTATTTGGGCGTGAATGACAAATAATTGTGTAATATAATGAATGTAATAAAAGTTAGTTTCATCATCGAATTCTTAAGTAGCCGAAATTCCTTGAAACACAATAAAAAGTGGTTTATCTATTGGGCAATTTAGATAAATAACCATATACCGACACCCCCGTACATATTTGTTTTGAAATTGTCTATTTTTACAGCTCTATTTATATTTATTTTTATTATTTACTGTTATTTGCCCTTCATTGTACTTTGGTCCTTTTTTGGGGGTTTCTTTTTGGGCCCAAGGGGACGACAAAAAACCTTATCCTTGTAAAATGAGTAATCCCATTGACGGCGGCACAGAGGAAAAATTATTTTTTTGAGTTTTGTTTTCATTCTGTCACAGAAATTCTGTGACAGAGTTTCTGTCATTTAATTTTAAACTGTGACCCGGTCATCATGCCTTCCAGTGATTGTCCAGAAAATCTTGGGGAATTATGGTACATTTGTATGTACTGTCGAAGAGCTTACAGAGAAATGGAATCTTTAATAAAACATAAAAAAGAGTTTCACAAGGATCAGTTATTGGACAGAAAAAAATTGAAGAGAAAATTAAGCCATCTGTTAAATGGAGATTTATCCAAGTAAATATTTTTAGAACATGATAATTAATTGTGTAAATAATTCTGTGTATTTTTATTGTCGTATTTGTACTCGGTCAATAGTTATTTTATAGTTATTTTAGTAAGATTAAAATCTTCAACTTTCTCTTATTTTGTTGTTATTCCAGAAACATTCAAAAGGACAAATCAAAGGAGAACCAAGTGACAAATGGGAAGGTTGACAAAAAAGTGGAAAATAAGGAATTAAAGCCGAAAAAAGAGATATTTGATGATGACAATGATACCAACAACAATTCAATCAAGCAAAGAAAAACAAGGAGTTCCACCAAAAATACTGCAGCTGTCAAAACAGAATCAGGACAAGATGACGATGAAAAAAGTGAAACAAAAGAGTCAAAGGCTTCTACAAGTGACCCTTCAAGTCCTGCAAAGAAAAGGAAATCTTCAAGACCACATCCATTTAGTAGTCGTGGATATAAGAAACGAAAAGGGAAAAAAAGTGTGAAGACTGAAGGGATCAATAGATTTCCATGTGAGGTCTGTACTAAAATTAGTCATGGAATTCGAAATTATCAAAATCATTTAAATTCTCATGATCTGTCTCCAATCTTTAACTGTAACAAATGTGACAAACAATTCGCGTATAAGAGTCAATTCAAGGATCATCAAAGAAAGGTACACAAGCGATGAAGAGACATAATCCAATCAAGTCATCTAGAGTGTATCTGTTAGTCAGGAGTCAGGAAAGATATTCGATCCTCTCCTAAACAGTTTAGGCTAAACTCACCCATAATAAGTGTTTATGTAACTCATTTTTTACAATGTACTGCTCTATACTAAAAACAACTTGAGATTATTGTGTACAATGAGAGATTATGTCTGATTGATACAGAATAATAACATGGAAGATTAACTTTAAAACTTGTCAGGATTTAATAAATATGAAATATCGATGTTAAGGTCGTTTCTTTTATTATGTTGAATATATTCAGATATATCTGAATAGATTCTATTCTTCTTTTCAATCTATGGAGTGTTTTTTTCTAGATGTTTGACTATGTAGAGGCAGTTTTTCTTGCTTTATACAAATAATCAACAGGTACTTAAGGTACAAATATTTTATCTATTTTTCATGTTAGTATATATTGTACTTGCAAAATATAAACCCGAATGTACAATATTTAATTAATTAATTATATAAGTACTGTTGTAGAGGTGGAATTCTACCTGGATTTAATTTGTTGACACTTGCAATGGTATGTGAACATAATTTTGTATTTCCAATATTTTTTTATGACACTCATTTTTTTAAAGAACCGATCAATGACAAGTTAAAGATATTAAAGTACTGTATTTGTTATAATAAAAATTATGAAACTACAACGTATGCTCAAATTATTTTTCCGTTCAAACTATTGACAGCCTTGTTTCAAATGTCAGTTTTAAATGATTTCATTAATTAGTTATGTACCATGAAAAACCAAATTGCTAATGAACCATTAGAAAGTCCGAAAATTCGTATGTAAAAAATCAATGAGACCAGAAATTTTTTTATTGGAATATAGTTACTCTACATGTATTCTTTTGTTTTAAAACATTTTTCATATTATACATAGAGTAATATACACTAAAGTATATACAATGCCATTATAATCATGGTCTACAAAACATATTCAAAATGTAAAGCTAAGACAATTACTCCCAAAACAACTCCCTACAAAAACATAATACTAGACAGTCTTTTTTAGCATTGTACATGTTTTGAAAAACGTAAAATCATAAAAATCATTCCAAAAGAGATGAAGAAGAGTCATAGGAAATTACATCCAAGGCTTGGATTCCAAGTCAATGATCCAGTAATTCTACTTGGTAAGCAACATCATGGGAATCTACATCACTAATACAAGAGGTCTCAATACTCTCAAGTGAACTTTTTGATACGACTTGATATATTTGAATTTCTTCATTGCCCATCTTCACTAATGGCAAAAATTCATGGATTTCTGGTTCTTCCATCACAATCACTTCTGTATCCATGTAGACTGTTGAATCCTCTACTACTACACTCTCATTATCCTCCTTCTCCTGATCCGAATTGTTCTCTTCAAGCATTTGCTGTCTCTCAAGTTCACGTTGTTGAGCAAGTCTATAAATTTTGCTACTTCTCTTTCGATTTTTCCCATCTTCACTGTGTGTAAGTTTGTGTCTCTTTAAATGGTGGGGTTTACTAAATCTACTGCCACATATTTCACAAACATGAGGTTTCTCTCCAGTGTGTTTTCTCATATGGAACTCTAGAGTTTGTTTATCAATTCCTACATAGTCACATTCTGGACAGTGCTTTCCCCTAATGCCAAGGTGTCGAACATCACGATGAAGAGTCATATTATTTTTATATTTGAACGTAGCTGGACACATGTCACAAAGAAATTCTCGAGTTTGTTCATGACTTTTTCGATGTAACACCAACATGCTCTTAAATCTAGTAGAATGATCACATAAATCGCACTTGTACGGATACTCAATAAGACCTTGATGAACGAGAAGGTGTTGTTCATAAGAGGCTTCACTCTTGTAGACTTTTGAACACGTCTCACATTTGTATTTTTTATCCACAAGACCACAGATCTTCAAATGTTTCTTCACGTTACTTCCTTCTTTAAAAGCTAGAAAATGAACGAAATCAGCATTACAAAGGACATATTTTTTGTAATAATTACAATTATTGGAATTATTACAGAAAATTATAGAATCACTTTTAAATATGTAGTACAAATGATTTAAATAATTATTTACCTTTTCCACATTGGTTACAGTGAAATTTTCTTTCATTTGTGTGTACAGTCATATGTTTGTCTAAATAATTTTTACTGACGAAGCTCTTGGTACACACTGGACAAATGTGTTTTTTCGGTCTATGGTGACGAAAATGGATCCTCAGGCTGTCCTTGTTCAGAAAAATTTTGCCACACAAATGACACAATGGTGGCTCTTTACTTTCTTTAGACACTGCAACTACTGGATGATTTAATTTTTTGTGTTTATTCAACATTTCTCTAGTTCTAAATGCCTCTTCACATTGACGGCATGCATGAGGGCTGACTGAGCCTAATAATTTAAAAAAAAACATGATTTTTAAATCATTATTTTATCATTTTTAAAATATTCAAAGAATTCTTTTTATACTTTTTAACTATTTTTACATGCCTTTGTGAACTCTATTGATATGCACATCGAGAGCATATTTATCTCTGTAATTTGCTTCACATCCTACTTCAGTGCAGTTGAATCGTGAACGCTGGTGACCTGCTCATAAAAACATCCAATTAGTAATAAATTTTTAAAGAATCTAAGTACGTGCACAAATAAAAAAATAACTTCAAAAAAAGTACCTTTATGGCATCGTCGTACGTGTTCAGCTAAACTTTTAGATTTATGGAATCGCTTTTCACATCCCTCATATGAACAAGCTAATTTAGGAATTGTAGCTTCTTCGCCATCACTGTCAATTTGGGCTACTGAACCATTTTCTATATGTACTTCTATGACTCTTTCTTCCTCGCTTGGAGCCCTTTCAAATTCTTCAATCAACTTGGGACAGTCGAGATTTTCGATAACTTCCCAGGAATTTTCGTTCCTAAAAGAGTAACATACAAAATATTTATTATGACAACAATTCATTTTAGAAACACTACTTCATCTTCAATAAAAGTTTATTGATCGCTTAAGTTTTATTTGAATTGACTTACTCCGAGTAACCTTTCCATTTTAATAGATATTCTACTTTGTCGTTTACGATCCGTTTTGCTAAAATTTTCTCCACAACAAATTCTTCATCGTCTTCTTCTGTGCTAACATCCTCCTCCTTGATCACACTGGCAGGAGAGCCTTCAGAAAAAGAGGAATCATTGTCACCCATCTGAAAATATTGAATGAATTTCATAGTCAAAATTAATGGTCAATGCAAATAATAAATAATTGTGATAATAGATTTAATTGCACATTTATATCAAAGTTCTACTCCTAAACTACTAGTGTTTTGCAAAGATTACTTACTTGGTGAATGATAGTTTGCGATTTATTGCAAAGTTAAAATTTCTTAAATTTCTGATTTTTTAAAAAAAAAATTCCAAAAAAAATCGATCATAAAATCCGGGAGAAACCAAGGAGCTCAATTGCTAGCCACGGAAGCTTCCATTAGGCAAAACATGTGTATGAACCATTGTTTACTTATGGTTTTAATTTTGCCTATTGTTTTTCTACTTTGTGAATAAAGTTTGACCTATAACCTTCATCTAGACAAATTATGGGCATCCTGGTATTGAAGGATAATTTGTAGTAATGAGCACAAGTGAATCCATGAATTCCGTGAACTTTTGTAGTTTTAATTAAATTTATTATGATACTTTGTCATAATAGGACCATCTGTTCCTCTTAGAAAGAAGGACATTTTAAGTATTGTTCTGAACATTTTATTGTAAAACCACAAAATAGGGAAACAATGAAAGCATTGAGCTATAAAATCATCCATCCTGGATTATTGACACGTATTATAATTACGATTAAATATTTAAATTCACAATGCATGAACATAAGTACTTTGTACATTTCTATTTTATACACAAGTACAAAGTACTTGCAGACACAAAAGAGACAAAATAAATATTAAAATTCATTAATAAATAAGAATTACCTTATAACATAAACAATTTGACTTTATCTAGTTTTCTGTCTAAAGAATTCATGTAATATTTGTCTAGATTTCATTTTAAAATGAACCAAAATCTCTTTCTTGTTGCATTATTTTCTGGAAGAGAGGCAAGCCATTTTCTGAATCCTGTGATGACTACTCCAAGGATAATTATACTCGAGCCAATTAAACTAAAAACGAAACAAATTATTAGTGCTATTTTGTGTCAAGAAAATAAAATGATTATTTAAACGAACCAATAAAAGTCAGGGAAGATTTGCCAAAAGATGATTTGCCAAAGAAATCCAAAAATAATGTCTGTAAAAAAATATTACATTTGAAATTCTTATAAATAATTAGCCTATATGGTAAAATGTTCATACCCATTGTACGAACTAAGGACACGGGTCCAGATTGCTCGGCTTTTAATGCCAGAATTAACCCAATTTGCCTAAAAAACCAATTCATTTGTAAGTTGATAGTTGACTCATAATATAAAATTCTGTTTGATTTACCCAAAAAATGAGAGCACAGCGATAACCCCAGCAAGAAGCCAATGTTGACCTCCCATGGGGAAAGTGAAAACACCTGTCATTTAATCATTAGAAACAAAATTAATTCAACATCTTAAAGTTTTCCACGAATCAATTCACACGACGTACCAATTAACAAAGAAATTGCCAGTGCTTCCACAGTTCCCCATGCCCCATATCCAAACATGAGTAAAGAATGATGAACTCGACGAAGATATCGAATGAAGACAAAGGACAGTGTTCCTATGTTGAGTACACATTCATAATCAAAACTAATTTATTTCCAACTAAACATAAATAATTCTTTCAATGGATAATGGAGTCTATACCTAAAAGTGTACAACCCAATGCCAACCCAACTCCTGTCTGAAATTGGAATACATATTTCAATCATCATCAGATTACAATTACTTTTCAGAATTCAAACATTTTTTTCATAAACTCACGAGCATTTTGTAATCAAATTCTTCACCACCAGAAAAAATGGGTGGTCGAATAATAACTGAAAATTAAAAAAATTGGATGTTGGAATTAAATTTTTTTTAAATACTTAAAATTAAAATAGAAAATAAATTAAAATTACCGACGACTCCCAAAATTGTCATTATAGAGGTGATGAATGGCATGACCCCACAAGGTTCTCCCAAAAGAAAAAATGCAAAACAAAAAGTAAACATTGGACTGGTTGATGTCACCACAAGGGCAATTCCAAGATCCAAATAGTGAAGTGAGTAAAAGTGGAGAAGTAAAGAGTTGATACTGAGTATACTTCTAATCTATAAAAAAAATTATACAAAATTTTGAAAATTTGCTATCATTATCAGTAAAATTCAATTCCAACAAAAAATTACATACTAAAAGAACGGCAGATATTTTCCATTTTGACCAATTATGGGAGACAGAAGTAGAACTTTGTTTTCTTCTCTCTACATCAAAACCATCTTGTTTATGAGTTCCACAAAAATGAATTGTAGCCCATATCATGGCAGGCAGTAAAACTCCTTGACATTTCCACAGCGTTATATTTGTTGCATCATACACTTCTACCCATTTTGCAAACAAAGCTGTCAAAGAATGAACTATACTAGACAGGAGTGTGTAGTAATATCCACGATATTCTAAAAAAACATTAATTGAATGCATAAAATTAAAATTTAATCGGTTTACAGAGCTTTAAAGAAGAGCTTTAAAGAAGCTTTAAAGAGCATTTGAAGAAGAAACTTACTCCACATTTTTGTTCTCCATGTAGATTCAATCTCTTCAGTTTCTTCATCAGGGACATCATGGAGAACATTTGACATTCGTCTCATTCGATCAGCTGCAATGGTACTCATTCTTCGTAATCTATTTCCATAAGTTGATCTCCTATGTTGGGAATTGTAAGTTGATGAAGGTTCGGCTGAAATTTTGACACTAAGTTTCTTTGCCGTCATCTTTCTCACTATTTCACCAACATTTTCCACAGCCGGATCTTGTGAGTCACGACTTGCTCCTTGATTTTCATGATGGTCATCTTCATCATAAACTTCATTATGATGACCACGACCAGGTACAGAATCTGCTCTACGATCTGAAGACATTTTTCTTTGTTGTCACACAAACACAGTTTAAATCACTTTTAAACGTTTTTGAGAAACAAGTCTTGGGATTTTAAATACTGTTCGTAAATATTGAATCCATTACTTTCTTAAATTTTTTGTAATTTAATTTAGACTCTCCAATTATTTTATACACTAGAGTTTTCAGTGAATGCAAGATTTTTGGAGTCGTTGATTAAGTACACACTTCTCCAGAGAGGAACAAAATTACCTCCACAATTACAATTACTAGAACAATGGAGCTCAATTTGCCTTTAAATAAAAATTGAGCCAAATTTTCCATTGTCTCTTTGTTTACAATTTTACGAATAATCTTCATGTAAAAAAAATATTTTGTTTATTTTTAATAGTAGCATCTGCTATGACTGATCAATTTGACAATTCATCAAAAAATACTTTTCAATGACAAGGCTTGAATCAAGGAGCTAAATTATGATTTTTGTGAATTATGGTCCATCAAATAATATTAATTGACAATATTATTTACTAGTATCACAAGGATAATTACATTTTACACATAAACTTGTACTACTATTTTAGATCAGTAGCATCAGCTCTAGCCATTAGTACAAAAGTATCAAAATTAAACATAATAGGTAATAATTACCTTACTTGAAAATTTATTATTCATAGAATTGATGATGACTGAAAAATTGTTTACTCAGCTGATAGATTTTTATTCTGCTTTTCTTCATTTCTATAAAAAGAAGAGCATGATTGATCAACTGACAATGAATTGGAAGCACTGAAAAACTTTTGTTGAGTTTGTTGACATTGACGGAACCAAGTTGTTTTTTTTTTAAAAAAAAAAGTTTACAAATTTTTTCCAGGAAGCATGTGTCAGCCAAAAAAATATATACAATTTGTCTATTTTGTAATCTCAAGAGCCTAAACTTTAGTCACGACGTTCACGAGACATTTCAAGTTGAAATTTTTTAACTGAAAAGGAACGTTGGACTTGTACTTTTAATGGAAGAGTTAAAGTCACATATGTACTGCAAGTTCAAAAAATTATGATTCATAGGTTTATACTCTATATTCATTTGTTTAATTTTTATTTACATTACAAATAATTTTATGTAGGTATTCGTATTATTTTAAATGAAACATCATTTGACCTACGACGGAGTTCACATTATGACTGCAAAATAAATTGAAAAAAATGATGTGAGAGTATTGTATGAATGCCAGAATTAAATTGAGGAGCAATAAAAAAATGGAAGTTGAGTGTAAAATTAAAAAGGTGGGTACATATTTATTATTCATTTGGAATAACACAGGAAGGCATATTGACCTTAGTAAATACATTAAGTTCAGTGAGAGAAGCTATTATGATGAATGCACCATACGTGAGGAGAGAGATTGTGGCCACTTTTCGATCCAAATAAAATTTATTACAAGCTAATATAACAAAAAGAAAGATAATGGAGGCCATGAGAAACATTGCACAATACTCCAAACCACCCGAATTAATCTGAACATAATTGACGGGATCCTTTGTGATCATAAAAGTTCGAATGAGCCATGGAAGTCCTAGGCAGATCAGTACGTCAAATGTATTTGATCCAAGTGAATTACTAATACTCATTGAGCCAAAACCTGGAAGGAAACAAAGAAAATAAAAATTACAATTTCATATACTGTATAGTCTAGTATACCTCTATATTCAACAGTTAAATGAGAATCAAAGCGGTTTTACCTTTACGAGCGACAACAATTGAACTAACTGCCTCGGGAACTGAATTACCAGCAGCAATCAAAGTTATCCCCATGATTGAGTCAGGTGCTCCAAATGTATGACCTGTAATGTCAAGTCAAATTTCAAGTTTTGTCAATTGTTGATAATTTTTTATGAATCTTACCAATAATCTCCATCATCCATGTAACTATATAAGTAAGGATTCCAATGTGGACGACACACATGACGAGTGTCAATAAAAAGAAACGACGAAAACGGTCAGTTTTACAGTCTGGAACGGTCAAATAAAATATAAGACGAGCTGGCCAGCCCACCACCCAGTCTAACCAAACTAAACCACTTTTGTCCCTTGGTATGGTAAATATGGACAAGGATTCTGTGAAAATAAATAAATAAAAGTAATTAAAAAAAATTTCATCCAGATTTTTAAAATATTTACCTTCTTCATCATCACTAATTCCATCATCTTGACCCTCAGGATCATCATTGATGATTTTCCTTTCATCTTTTTCCTCATTTGTTATGATTTGAGACCCTTCTACGTTAAAAAAGAAAATAATTTTTTAAAAAATTTGTGTACTAGTGGTGATTCATCGGTTTCTAAATTACCTTATTATCTCTATTAGAAGCCCTGGGCTTCTATTGTTTCACACACTCGAAAATGGGCCTCTATTAGAGACTGG
>JAQIVZ010002854.1:0-17497 GCA_034700945.1 Arrhopalites spinosus | reverse complement strand
ATAATTTGTATATTTTTCAACACATTTAACAAATTACAATTTTAGCTCCAAAATCACAACAAGTGATATCAAAAATAATATTTTGGGTACGTAAAACAAGTAATTACAGGTCGACTTTATATGGCTATTAAGCCAATAAAAAAAATACAAGGTGCCCATCTCATGTACCATTTGTAAATACGCGACCGGGCCTCTTAGCCGCCGGCCTTATATTTTAGCCGCTGTATCGGCATATTAGACGCTCCATCTATATTTTAGCCGCTCCATTTATAAATTTGATGACCCACATAGAATTAGCCGCTGGACATATATTTTTGCCGCCGACTTCACATTTTAGCCGCACTTTGCTATATTTTAGGCGCACTTGTCTATTAAATAAGTGCACAAATATATTTTCCCCGTAAGTTACGTCTCTAGTGACGTGAGTCACGTCACGTGACACTTGAGGAAAATAAAAACTTTAACGAGGGAGTTGTTTTGATATTGATGATCATTATTTAGAGCTGAAAAATAGATTGTTTAATCATCTCCCCATGTGTTATACGTAGGTATTTTATTTTATTGCAGGGCCCCCCTTTGAGAGTCTGGTCGCAATAGGTTCATCCTAAATTTTACCACCAAAAATTAACAAGACAATCAACTTACCAGTAGACAATGCTGAACATGCTGAACTATAATTTGTATTTTCGACTAAAATTAATAAATTGTGATTCAAAATTGACCCAATACATAATCGATTTTATATTTGTAATCCGTCAGTGTCCCGGGAAATTAATTTCACAAGAGAGTTACTCCGCAGTAAAATATTATTTTCATTTTTTTTTCATTTAATTACAATTTCTAACCATTCAGCGCAAACAAAAACTTGCAAGAGGTACTTTGGCAAACCTACAAAATTTATTTGACACTTTTAATTTATTTTAGAATAATTTAGTTTACTAGTCAAACAGTCGCCATTATACATTTGGTTTTGGCTGAGTGTAAATTATTTGAATAATTTGTACGTAATTTTTCGCACCATCTAATTTTTTTTGTTCAGTGATCACATAAAGTCAAGTCTCACTTATTTTCAGCCTATGCCTATGATCATCATAATCGTCGTTTTTTTCAGTATCTAAAATTTCATGTCATGTCCCATGTCAAGTTTTCTAATACTCAAATCCTTTCTCATGCATGTGACAAATGATATTCAAATGACAATTTTGTTGTCAGTTTTCATATTTTATTTTAATCCATTTAATTCAATTTTATTTTGGTTCTTATGAGCGTTGCCAATTGACAAAAGTAGGTTGAACTCAAATTGTAAATTGATTTTTGCTTGCAAAAGCATTTTACTTAATTAAATGGATACCCCTAACACACGATTAATGTCATGAAAACCGAAAGTGTTAATTTCTGCCAAAGTACGTAAAAGACAATCTTGTATGACATTTTCTCCTCCGTGTGCTTGATTGTTTCAGAATTTTCGTACTCTTGGTTAAAGTTTACCAGGGCATTTTATAAATGATTTTGTAAAAATCAAGGGGAGTCTAATAATACTTTTTGATGGACAGGTCATGTTTGAATAGTCCGGATCTATCTCTGGACCAGTTTTCATTCATAAAAAGTGAGAAAAAGCTGACAAAAATACATTGGCACACTTGCCTCTCGATATGGCACACTTGCCTCTTATGTGAGGCAAGGGTGCCATGTTTAAAATTCTGGATGAAATAATTAATTACGAGGATTTTAATCGACCAAATTGTTCAAAAGATGGTGTACATGTCCCTTGTTAGTGGCTTTAAATGTTACCAAAGTTTGAAACTTCAGTTTTTTGTACAAAGCAATTTAGAGCTAGTTAAAGTCAGAACTCTGTAAAAATATGGCATACTTGCCTCTGGCGTCCGTAGCTCTGAAATGAAAAAAATTTCTATACAAATATTAACAGGCGAACCATCTAATTAATAAATTTTAATAATAAATTTTCAATTTATTTAGTTTAAAACAGACAAAAATTTTTATTTGTTGAAAGTTCTATTTTGACAATTTAATTTATTTACAGCAATGACACGGCCATCAAATTAATCATCACGAAAAGAGAATCGCAATTAAACAAAGTAAATAATTTAAAATGCGATTTCTTCAGTTAAAATTCTTTCAATGGTATAGGTTCAGCGACGCAGTCAACACAAGGCTGGATGACCAAGCTTTGTACTCTGGGTTTTTTGTACTCCATCAATCTTTCAATAAACTTTTCAAGTCCCATTATGAGCAAAGTGGCTAATTTCAAAACTTTTCTAACTGGCAGCATGAGATGATTTTTTAGCTCGACCAAAAAAATGACAAAAGGAACCATGAGAATAAAGAGGGATCGAAAAACCCAGTAAATATCCGACGTAAAAAGACCCAGTGGCTGATATTTCTTAATCTTATCATCAATCCAAGTAGTGTGATTAACTTTAATTGTAGCTGCAGATGTCCATTTTAACCAAAGTTGAAGAATTTCACATGATTCAAGAACTTTGAGTCGATTTGGAACTAAATCCCAATACAATTTATCCATTGTTCTCGTCGACTCAAAAATATACTCCAAGACAATTAAAAAAGATCGACCCAATTCCAATTTAAAAATGTTCCAATAGTACTCAAATTGTCCATTTGTAATAATAAAAATAGTTTTGTCTCTCGATAATTTTGTGCGAATAAAATTAGTGAGCTCATTTTGTGGAATCAGGGTCATTTTGTTTGCAATGGTCATAACATTTTTGAATTCTTGGCATGGGGCAAATTTCTTACATTTTGGCCAGGCCTCTGGTTGGTACAGATTAAAATTACTTGGATGCATGTGTACACATTTGTACTTACAATTGTAGTGACTCAGGAAAGCTAAATGTCGAAGGCGGTTTGAAAATCGGGAACATGACCATTTGACTAATGGTCATTCAACAAATAATAACTCCGTGCTTCCATTGTAATAGTCTTTGACACAGCCATCATAGGACTCAGGGACAAAAATGGAAAGTTTATCGTTATTTGTTGTCATTGATAAATTAAATTGATAAAGGGATTCTTTACCTTTTTTGAAATCAAAGGGACAACTGTATCGGGACTGCATTATAGCTCGATACAAATTTATTAGGATGAAACTGAGAATGAGCCAATCAATTAAAAGAATTCTCAATGGAACCCTCCCTTTGAATAAACGCGGCATTTTATATGGCTGTTCAAATAAAATTGTGTACACCCATAGAAGAGCAACCGCCATAGAGTCCATGAGCCTCCCAATATGATGGACAATCCCGAAGAGTACAAGAGTAAAAATAATGATCGCGAAGGCGAGAGAAATCCAAATTGAAGTTTGAAATGGGGCGCCATAATTTTCCAAAGAGAAGCCAATCCTTTGAGCGCCTTCAGCCATAATGAATTTAAAAGACATTTGAATATTTATGGGAATGACTATAGTCCCTAGCTCGTAACCAGTTTCAATTAGTCCACGATGAGTCATCCCAAATGGAATTGGAACAACTGTTGAGTTCAGGTCATAGATCACTGTTTGATTGAGAGCGCCTATGAGAAATCGAAATACTGCGAGCTGAAGTTTGATAGTTTCAAATGGTTTTTGCTTGGACATTTTGGTTACTTCTTGTGGGGTTAATGCATAGTAGGCAGAGTGCTGCACTCCCAATGATCCAACAAAATAGTGAAGATCCCATTTCAAATTGTTACCGCGGTCCACTGCAGTCGCATGACTCTGTACAATTTCTTTGTGACATGATCCTTGACAATTCAATGGGACGTGGCCATTATACTGAACGTGATAGTTCATATTGAACCACACCCCATTTGACACATTTAATTATAATTTATTTTTGAAAAAAAAGAAGTTGTGCAAAAAAAATTTACAGTGACGATGATTTTAATTATGCAACAATTTAATTTTCACTTTGAAATTATTGCCTTGTTCATTCTCAACATGGTTGTCTTGGGATCGTGGGGAAAGTGGGAGGATCTCAAAATAGAGAAGATGAAAATCAGAGGGGTCAATTTGCATGAGGCAATCATCCGCCACCTCCCTCTCGATTGGTTCGTTCTCGTACTGGACGTCTCCCTCACAAAAGACGCTTACGAATTGACCCCCCTAAACAAGGCTCACATGGGTGTCATCAAAGGAGGGAAAATTCAAAAAAGATCTCGAGAACTAAGAGCACCAGTCATGATTCGGATCCCTACATTGAATAAAAAAATTCATTCAACTTTTTGGTATTTTGATTTGAAACAAGAAAACTCCATAATGTTAATACATTTGAAATATTTGAGGCGGTAAATTTCAATTATTCTAATTCCAATCTACACCCCAACCCTCTTCAACACCCCTCAACTTTATGTAGAGCACTCATGGGATGAAAATGAGACTCCTGAGCAACATGTATTACGCAATATTTATCACTGGTCTATGTTGTCTACAATTTGTGAGCCCATTTCAAACAATTTTTATGGGTCACAAAAAAACTCTCGTGATTGACTCATTCGTTCAACTCTTGGCCCAAGCTGTGGGCGCGTATCGAAAAGATCCGAAAGATCGCTTGTATTTTTTGTTTCTTCAAAATGACCCTGACCCCAGTCAGTTTAAATTTTTTGGAGAAAATAAGATTGTAGTGGAAGGGTAGTGGATGAGTTTAGAAGGAAGAAAGAGATGGGATTTAATTTATTGTCCCGATTTAGCGCAGTCACCCTATTCAAAATTTCAAAAATGTGCCCAAACCAAAATTCAGCAAGTACCCCCCGAGATTTTTAAATTTAAATACGCGCCTCCAGAATACAGTATACAACAACATAAATTGAAAGGTCAGTCACCCTTCATGAGAATGGAAGAAGGTCAAGCGTCACTTCAAGAAGCGACATATGGCTCCCTCTTTTCTTCGATCAATGCGACGGTCTTTTTCGCGACCAGTTCCTCTGAATTTGAAGAATTCAGCCGAAATGGTGAAGACAAATATTGGCCGGATTATATTAAATTTGCCACTGGACCATATTCCCAATGGTGTCCATCTTGGTTTATCACCTCACAAACTGGCTACAATTTTATTACGGCTGACCAGGTCATGTCAATGAAGCAATTTCAGACGCCCCTTCAAATCTATACCCGATCTTTTGACTCTACCACTTGGCTCGTTTTTTCTCTTTTTGTCCTCACCACTCTCACTACCACCCTCTTGTTTTGATCTTGCCAACCAAGTCAAAAATGGAGTTTTTATCTTTTGGCTGAAAATTTGGGCGGAATTATTTTTTGGCTCTTTAGGATTTTCATGGAACAAAATGACAAAGTTGAGCCGCCATTGTCAAAAGATGAACAAGATGAAAACGAACTAGAGAGGAAAACAAAAAATAAAAAGCTGAATAGATTCAAAATTTTATTAGCGCTTTGGCTTCTCGCAGCTTTTATTCTCCTCAATGAATATCGTGGGGTTTTACACTCTGACCTCGCCTCACCTTATCCCTTCGTCACGGAGTGGACTCAGGTGAAACAGTTTTATATGACAAGACGAGAAAAGGAGATGAAATGGATTTTTTACAGTGACCTGGGTCGAAGTTTTTGTTCTTATGGTCAAACGGAATATAAAAAATGGAAGAGAAATATTTTAACGGCTAGAAATTTTTATGAATTGCAAAAAGATGTCATAGATATGCTCTACAAGATTAGATTTCGTTATGAAATTTATCGTTTAAATTCTGTTTATTTGAATTTATGTGAAACCGAGTGTCAAAATTTAAATGATCAGTTTCCCGCTCAAGACAAAAATTGTTCTGCCCTTCTGTCCTGCCAAAAGTATTTAAATGCCCTAGAACCCGTATTTGCTACAAGAACAGCCTGCTTTTCAGAAATTCCGAGGGTTATCCAGCAAATTTTGAACAAGCCCCGTAGTGTCCTTATAATGAGAGCGCAAGTGTTTGAATTGTACTGGAACATTTTTATGGACGAGATGAAGCGACAAAAGTTGAAGGGGAAGGTCGTTCATTTTGCTCACAATAAAAAACAATTTGGAAACGACGACTCGTTCAGGGAACATGAAGGATGGATTATTGACGATGAATTGAGTAAACGAAGACCCGGGGTCATGACAAAACGGATGGCGACACTGTTGGCGAGTGGATTGTACTGGTTATGGGAGAAGTGGGACGACATTCGCTTTCGAAGAGAAATTTTTATTGAAAAGGTCAAATTTGAGGAAGAAAATGGAGTCAAGGAATATGAAAATTTGGGGTTGGCCAATTCCGATGTTTATTTAATTTTCCAGTGCTTTGTCATCTTCTCCATTCTGTCAGGGGTGGTAGGGATCCTAGAATTGGTTTGGTGTGGTCAACGTTTAATTCACCAAAAAAAATGTAGACGTTGATGAATGATGCTGAAGAGCTGATAAGGTTTCAGTAATTTGGGATCATTTTGTAAAGAAAAACTGATAAAAAATACATATTTGGGTGTTAAACGAGTTCCAGCCTGAAACTCGTCATGTGGGTCAATTTATGGAGTCCTGGTCAAAAGTATCTCAACATTTTAAACAACTTGTGATAAAATCCAATTTTTAATTGACTATTCAAGTTGTTTGCCATTTTGTGACAAAATTGAACCCGGGTATAACATAGTGTCATAATCATCATTACAATAATTATTATTATTATTGATGATTATGATGATTATTTAGAGCTGAATAATTAAATTGTTTTTTTTGTTATGTGTTGTGCAGAAAATTCATATAAAAAATTTATGTTTTAGAGTGAATCCCATTTTTAAAAAAATATTTGTTAGCATTTAAGAGAGCCAACAATTTTTTTTTGCTTGAAATTCTCCATGTCTCCCCACTATGAGTTTTTCTTGTAAAGAAAAATAAATTCCATGCATTTGACATAAAATTAACGAAAACAAATTGTGCGGAAATAATTTATTGTTGTCCATTAAATAAATAGTACTTGTATGCATGTAACGTTAATGATGGCAAAAAATAAATGGGAAAAATCTTTGAACACGTGCATGTCCAAACTTCAAGTCAAGTTGTACCTAGAAATTTGAATTTAAATTTCTACCGCTCCATCCATTTCTAAGATCTTAGAACACACAAAAGTTGATTTTTTTTTCATTTTAAGGAAGGGCAGTTTTTCCTTTTTTCATAACACAATTTGGTGTAAAAATTCTAATCTTATTTTATATTTAGTGTGGAATTTGGATTCAATCTTGAGAAATAATGCCACAATATAAATTAACGTACTTTCCAGTTAACGCGGTGGCTGAGCCGATAAGGTAAAATTTTTAATAAAATATTTTGCATGCAAATATTTTTTTGCACAATCTTCACTTTAGTATAGTTTATTGATATAAACCAAAATAACTCAAAACTCAATAGTGGTGTTCCCATTTGAAAAAATAAATTGAGAAAAATGTTTAACACTTCAAAATAGTTCAAAGTTATTTTATTGTTCATGTAAATTCCCAACTTGAAATTTTAAAATTCTCTAAAAAATGACTTTTCGGCTGATAAATAAAAAAAAAACATTTTCCACCCTTTCAACTTTTTGACAACTAAAAAATAAATTGACATGTTTTGACATTTTATTTTGTTTTGTTCTACAGATGGATTTTCAAGTACGCCAATGTTTCATTTGAGGATGAAAGGATTCCATTTGACAAGTTTGAAGAATACAAAAAAACACTTCCATTAGGTCAACTCCCCACCCTCCTGGTCGATGGGAAACTTCTTACCCAATCTGGTTCTATTGGCCGTTATTTGGGCCGTGAATTTGGACTGGTGACAGGAAATTCATTTTTAGATTATCAGGTGGATGAGGTCATGGACACTGTCCAAGACGGACGTCAAAGTAAATATAAAACTAATATTTTTGTCCAGTACAAACTACATGATTACATAAATAATAAAATATTTAAATGAATTTTAGAGAGGTTATCATTCCAAAAGGAGAAGGATGAGGAAAAAAAGGCAGCCATTAAAAAGCAAGTAGAAGAAGAATTTTATCCAAAACTTTTGTCCCAACTCAATTCAATTGTGGCGGGCAATGGCGGCCCTTATATAACTGGAAACAAGATCACTTATGGAGATTTCTTTCTAGCCTATTGGGTCTCTGTTTGGGTAAATTAATTTAAATAATTAATTGAATTAGAAAAGATTTTCATATGAATTTTCCTACTAATTTTAGGCGGAATCAGGATCCGATTTCCTACGAGATTATCCAGTCCTGGCTAAACAGACTGAGACTGTCCAGGCCTTGCCAGCAATTAAATTGTGGATTGAGGAACGACCAAAGTCAAGCATGTAATCTCTTTCCAGGCAACACAATTTTAAATTGTGGTTCTGGTTCTTGTAAATTACAATTTGTAATTAACAATAAAAGAAAAACTTTCTATCTCATTGTTGAGTCTGTGTTGATTATAAAATTATTTGGTGTGATTGGGCGGGATTACGAATGTCACTGGTAAACTTACTTTTGGTCATCTCTAACAAAAGACAGTTTCTAATTTATTTTCACACCAAGTCATGCTGCAGAGTTCTCCATCTGCCGGCAAAAATAAAAATGTGCTTGTCACTATGCACTAGCTAGCCGGATGGACAAAACTGGTAGCTAAATCAGTTTCTATTCTAATGTGCATTTATTTTCATTGATGATTGTAGGCAAAAAACCAGGAATAAAAGCTATAAGTTTGACATTTTTGCCGATTATAAAAAATTTTAAGCGGCTTTCCCAATAGGAATGTTGCTCTTTTTAACCAGGAATAGGCGGGAAATTTTGGTACAGGAAAGTTGGAAAATATTACCACTCTAGTAGTGTGACCGACTTGAGCAAGGGCAAAGGCAGAACAAACCAGCTGAAGGGTCTATTTTATCTCGTGGTTGACATTTACCATGTTAAATTTTTGGTCTCAAAATCGGGACTGTTCAATCAAAATGAGGATACACGATCACCCTACAATCCAATAATGGAAAACATGTTGACAGTAAAAAAAAATTCAAGGTGAACGAATTTTTGTTTTCTACAATGAACCCCCAAAAGTGAAATACTACGTGACAAATTGCGAGCTTTGAGACAAAAAAACTCTTCTCCATTTCCCCCCCCCCCCATCATAACTAGGATGACGCATTCAAAATTGAACTCTACATTCTATGCAACGTTAAAAAATATTTACTGGTTAACTGACGTCTTTCGACATCGAGTCAATTGCGACGTCCGTGTCAGTCGAATGACCCGATGAGAAGCCTTACTTTATGCCAGCAACATGAACATGACTCATTGAAAAAAATACGCCATAAATTATTCTTAATTTATTCCGGTTGAATCACGGCCTCGATTTATAATTAAAGCTTATAAAAATTCTGCAGAAATGAAATCATTTTCATGTAAAACCAGCCCTACAAGCATAATCATCCAATGTTCGACCCATGGAGTGTAGACTCATTGCAAAAATTCAATTTTTTCTAAAACATTAGTCATTAAGAAAATTCTATGCAGATTAAAGACAAACCCAATTTAAAAACTACCTGTTAGCAGGAACTGCCATTAGAAGCTTGTACTACATTAAATTCCGCTAAATGAAAAATCTTGATAAGTCTGCGATGCTCCACGTGTACAATGTGATTGCTAAATATTTACACAAAAAAGCGGCACAATTAAAATCAATTTGTACAGTGAATTTGAATGAGTGCCAAAATAAAGTGCATGAGACATGAGAATTGTAGACACAAAATTGTGAGCACCTTTATCAAGGTTATAGAGATGTAACAAAAAGATAAAAATAATTTCTTTTAATTATACATCCTTATTATTTTACATGAATTGTATTCTTCCTTCATCAATTTATTCGTTCATTTATTTTGGCAAAATAATTAAATTGTACCGTCAGACGGGGTGATTCCGAACGATTTTGAAAATTTTTCAACTTTCATCGACTGTAACTTTTTTTGGGGTGCATCGTTTTTTATGAAACTTTGCACCCACATTCTGACGTTATTTAAGTACAAGAATCACTTTTTGAAATATTTTTAAAGTCACACGTGACCTTGCAGTTGTCACTTTTTTGCTTGGGGTGAATCCGAACGATCGTCCAACTTAATTAAAATGATGCATCCAAAATTTTCCAAATATCGTAAAAACAAGCCAGAAGATGAGAAATAGTGTTTCCATTTATGTTCATGCAAAATGGGAGGCTGGGGCAACATTTAATAGTTAATTTAACCACCTTGAATGAAACAGCAACTTTTAGCCCAAATGACATGAAGATTTTCATGTGAAAAATAATTTAAGTTTTAATTAACATTTAATCATCATTATATCTAGGAAATGATAGTTCATGACGTTAAATGTTGATTTCGTAAGTTTTCATAAAAAAAATAAAAAGTATTTTGCCAGAGAGTGGCCAAAAGTCACCGTTCGGATTCACCCCAATTCTCTTGCAAAATGACGCGTTTCAGTTAAAATTAAAAATAAATTACAAATTATGAAGAATAAGATCAATTCGACACACCATCACGATCTCCATGAAATTCTGCATAATCCATGTGGATTCTGCCTTTGGTCTACTCAAATTCATCGAGATTTCAGACACTTTTTGGAGATGTGAAAAATGGCTGATTTTAAAAATTGATTTAAAACTATGTCGTGTGTGAGTACATTTAAAGTTAGCAAAATGTCAGAAGTGGCTTTTTGTAGGGAAACAGTCATATTTTGATGATTCCTGACCAAAATTATGAAAATAATTAAAGGTCATGAGATGTGTAGAATAGATCACGCTCATGAGAATCGTTCGGAATCACCCCGTCTGACGGTACATTTTATTTCTTTCCCGAAAAGTAAAATATTTTTTTTTTGTGTAGGCTGGGGTGTCAATAGGTCGATTAGACAAGTACATGAACACTGATGAAATAAATCCAGATGCATTGAATCATGACCAAACTGAGGGTAGGAATATTTTCATTTGTCAAATTCTTTTGGGAATTTTACTATTATTTTTTGCAATCTTGACCATCTCCATTTTATTCTAAAAATTTGTTTCTTTTTTTTCTTTACAGAACATCCCGTTGTAGTCGAAAATGGAAGTTTTGCTTGGGAACTGGGCACAACCGTGGTATGACTATAATTGGCAAATAAATAAATAAAATATTCCATGAAATTGTATTTGCATACTCATGTGATATCATTGCTTTACAGCTTAGAAACATTAATATCAAGGTGAAAGAAGGGTCCCTCATTGCTGTCGGTATGTCACTTTTCTGCTTTATCATTGGATTTACCTATTGCTTGTGAGTATGAGATATATTTTTCAAACTTCATTTTGAAACTTTCTAGTCGGTACTGTTGGTTCTGGAAAGTCCTCTCTTCTTTCTGCCATGTTGGGTGAACTGGAAAAACTTTCTGGTCGTGTAAACACAAAGGGCACAATTGGTTACGTTGCTCAGCAAGCTTGGATTCAGAATGCAACTCTTCGAAATAATATTTTATTTGGTCGTCAGTAAGAGACTAATAAGATAATTAATATAATATTAATAATATCTACTCATGAATGCTCATATTGTCATTTTTTATTATTTCAGATTCGATGCCAGCAAATATGACAAAATAATTGACGCTTGTGCTCTTAAACCGGACTTGGAAATTCTGCCAGGAAGGTAAGGCTTTGTAAAATTGAAATCTACATCATTTAATTATGTAATAATAATGCCATTAATAATATTGTATAATGTCACGTAGAGATCAGACGGAAATCGGTGAAAAGGGAATAAATCTGTCAGGTAATTCTTTTATATCTAATCCATTTCTAATTAATGAATTAAATCCAAAAATTTGTTGTGCTTAATGAAATGTATTTAATTGTAACAGGGGGTCAAAAGCAACGGATTTCACTCGCGCGAGCAACGTACAATAATGCCGATGTTTATTTCCTTGATGAGTAAGTATTTCCTTGAAGTCTTATTTGACAATGTGTAGACTTTTATAAATGGAGATGAATCAAGTCATTAAAAATTATGATGTCAATAATTTCTAGTCCACTGTCAGCTGTTGACAGTCATGTCGGGAAGCACATTTTCGATAGAGTGTTGGGACCCCGTGGTCTTCTCAAAAGAAAGACGAGAATATTAGTGACGCATGGAATTTCTTTCCTTCCACAAGTTGACCAAATTATCGTCATGAAAGGTATGTATTTGTCATGTTAAAAATGAGAATAATTAAACTTGTTACAAGTTCATGTACACATGAAAATATTGAAAATGTATACTTTTTTTCAAGATGGAGAAGTCAGCGAATGTGGAACATACGAGTAAGAACCCTTTAAATTTAACGAAATGTTTTTAAAGCCAATTGTTTTTTTTAATTTATTTTTTGGGGACGGTTAATAATGATTTAATTCTATAGTGAACTGCTTCGAGGGGGTGAATCTGGAAAGAAAGGAGCATTTGCTGAATTTCTTACACAGCATATTGCAACCCAGGATGTGGAAGACTTGGAAGATCCAAGTATACTGAAAGACATTGAGGGAGTTGTCGGTTCACTGGATAGAATCCGCACCAAGAAACCAACTCTTCAAAAGGCCATGGATGGCAATGAAAGTGAAAGCGGAACGATTACTGAGTTGAGCGGTCATCACAGAAAATATTCAGCTACATCCAGAGTACGTATTATTTTCATAACATTTTAATGTGATTATTTTTAAAAATTGTGCTAACAATTATCATATGAATTTTTGAGCAGGAAAGTATTGATAGAGGTTCTATGAGACGCCGATCAGAAGCAGACAAGAAAGTAACGTTGATTGAAACTGAAAAGACGGAAACAGAAAGTGTGAAGTGGTCCATTTACATCGATTATTTCCGTGCTGCTGGTTGGGGAATGTCTATCAGCACATTCCTTTTGTATTTGTTATTCCAAGGTAATAATGAAACTTTTCTCAAAAATCTTTGCATTCTAGATTGTTCATTATTGTTTTTTTTTTACTTTTACCCATAGGTTTCTCTGTTGGGTCAAATTTATGGCTCTCTGCATGGTCTAATGAACCTGTTGTAAATGGAACAATTGACACGGGCAAGAGGGATATGTATTTGGGAGTATATGGAGCATTGGGAATGTTGCAGGCAATCAGCGTATTTGCAGGAACCATTGTGATGGCTCTTGGAACTTTGAAAGTTAGTACAATGAAAATCAAATAAATTGGCAATGTTTTTAGCAATTTGTAGTTAAATAGTAAATTAATGCAATGCATATATTTTTGTTAACTTCAGAGTGCAGCAAATTTCCATTGGATTATGCTCGACAGGGTTTTGAAATCACCCATGTGGTTTGTAAGTCTATTTGTGATCAATTCAAGTTTCAATTTAATACATATGTGTAGTTTAATGTATACTAATTTTTTGTTATTTTTTTCCCTTACTTTATACAGTTTGACACTACACCAGTCGGTGAGCTATTTATATTATTGTCCTTAGATTGCTCGTTAAAATTGATAGTGCCTAATAATTTTTGTGGTCTAACTACTAGTTGTTAAAAATAATGTATTACTGATTACAGGTAGAATTGTCAACAGATTTGCAAAGGATGTGGATATGGCTGGTAAGAACAATAAAAGCACAATCTTTTGATATGCAATGGCAATTGGCATAATTCTTACAATTTGCTGACATGTTTTTTTGCAGACAATACTCTTCCATTTAATTTACGGTTGTGGATGAATTCGTTCTTTCAAGTGATATCAACAATTTTCATCATTTCTTTCAGTACTGTAAGGACTATACACAAAAGCTATTTTTGTATTATAATCTCGGTCTTGACCAATGTCGAATCAACATTTATCTTTCTTTTGTAATTTTTAGCCAATTTTCATTGCTGTCATTGTTCCCATTGGAATTTTGTATTACCTCGTGCAGGTAACACATTAGAAAAATTTTGCTCGTCTAATTTTTGTTATGACTTTAATCTAAACTGGTTATAAAAATTCATGTCTATTATTTAATTTACAGCGATTTTATGTGTCCACCTCTCGGCAGCTTAAGCGTCTTGAGTCAGTGACTAGGTCACCAATTTATTCACATTTTGGAGAAACTATCACAGGGGCACCCACGATTCGCGGTAAATAATTTAATCATTTTTTTGATGACAGGGTAAGCTATAAACAATGAAAGTTAATTTACACGTCTCTTATTTTGTTTTCTTTATAGCCTATGGGGAACAAGAAAGGTTCATTTTGGAATCCGAAGCGAAAGTGGATCACAATCAAGTTTCGTATTTTCCAGCTATTGTCAGCAACAGGTAAGAATGAAATTGTGTAATATTCTCTTAATATATTGCAGTATAATAATTTTCATGTTTGAATTTTAGATGGCTTGCTGTTCGACTTGAAACAGTAGGAAACACAGTCATCTTTTTTGCGGCCTTGTTTGCAGTGCTTGGAAAAGATACATTGAATTCAGGATTAGTCGGTCTGTCCGTCTCTTATGCCTTACAAATTACAATGGGCTTAAATATGCTCGTTCGTTGGACCTCAGGTGAGTATCTACAATCAATTCGTAATATGCAATACAAAATGTATGTGATTTTTTATATATTTTTGATTATATTTTGGACAGATGTGGAAACAAACATTGTCGCGATTGAAAGATTGCAAGAATATGTGGATGCACCACAAGAAGCTCCATGGGAGGTTCCAGAGAGGAAACCAGCAAAGACATGGCCTGAAGAAGGTGTTGTTGAATTCGATCATTATCAAACTCGCTACCGTGAAGGCTTGGATCTCGTCTTGAAAGATGTTACCTGTAAAATTCAAGGAGGAGAAAAGATTGGAATTGTGGGACGAACAGGAGCGGTAATTTTTTAAATAATAAAAATATTTAATATCATAGATAATTATATTTCTTATTTAATTTGTAGGGCAAATCATCTTTGACATTGGCTTTATTCCGTATCGTGGAGGCAGCAGGAGGGTCAATTACAATTGATGGACAAAATATTTCTAAACTTGGTTTACACGACGTACGGGGACGTATTACAATTATCCCACAGGTAAATTTTGTACTCTTTTATGTCTCAAAATTTAATTGACCATGTAGTTTTTGTTGTGCTGTATTAATAAATGTATATTTTAATTTTGACAGGATCCAGTTTTATTCAGTGGCACTCTTCGTGTGAATCTGGATCCCTTTGAAAAATATTCAGATGAGACTATCTGGCGTGCTTTGGAGTTAGCTCATCTCAAATCCTATGCTAAGGGATTACCATCTGGCCTACAACATGAAGTAGCAGAAGGAGGAGAAAATTTGAGTGTTGGTCAACGACAATTGGTTTGTTTGGCAAGAGCCCTTCTTAGAAAGACAAAAATCTTGGTACTGGATGAAGCTACAGCAGCTGTTGACCTTGAAACAGATGACCTTATACAACAAACAATCCGAACAGAATTCCATGACTCGACCGTGATAACTATCGCACATCGTCTCAACACGATCATGGACTCGACAAGGTAATTTACAATAATAATAATTATGGTCTTTTTTTATACGTGTAACGAAACTCTCATAATCCAATTAAATTGATTTTTAAAATAATTTTAATGCTACTTGCAGAGTGATGGTGCTTGACCAGGGTCTAATAAAAGAATTCGACTCTCCTGAAAATCTGTTGCAAAATAAAAACTCAGTATTTCATGATATGGCAAAGGATGCCGGTCTCGTTTAATACAAAATATAAAGTATTACTTTATATTGTAAGATATAAAGTAAATGCCTTTGTAGGGGAGCAAATTGTACTGTAGTAAAATTCAAAAAAAAAACAATGGTACTTTATGTAGATCAAAATGATTGAAATTACAGTGATAGTGACACAAAAGTACAATTTCTGCGCTGAAGAACCTTTAATTCATTGGGTGAGAACAGTGCCAAATATAAAACTACTGGTTTAGCCTTTTTAAAAAAATCTAGTTTAAACTCCAAAATCAATGATTGTGTCATTCGAAAATCATTTAAGTTTACAGTTAAGTTTAAGTAATATAGTTATACATCCTCTCATTATGACGGCTTGTACGAGTACGCAAAACTTTAAATGTATTATTTAATTTCTTGTTAAGAATTGTGTTAAACAGAATAAATTTTTAGGTCAAATTAATACAAACTCATGTAATTTTGTAATGCAATTATTTCTCACTACATAATCATCATGCTCTGTAAAATGGGCTCCCATCACTGATGGGCCATCAGCATGATTAAGAATCATTCTCCACAATTTATATGCAAACAGGGACATTCTATAATGAGAGCCGTAAATCCATAGAAGAGAAAGTATGGCGACGACTTTCACTTTGAGAAAAAGTGAAAGTGATGAATTAGAAAGGATGCCAGAATGAGAATAAAGGAAACGAAGATGGTGGTTACTGAGAAACAGGAAATTTTTATTAATAAATTCTATAATATATTATTTTCCGTGCGTTCCGGCGCTTAGCCTCTCGTAGTATTATATAATAATATTACGTATAATATATAATATATATATTATGACATCCTACTCCTTCCCTTCCATCGCAACACGAGGAATAATCATAATAGTTTCATTTTTCTTGTGTGTAACATATTAAGGGATAACATACACAATCATATTTAATTAAATACTTAATAAGTACATAGTGCTAAATTACTAAGTTTAGTTTCAAAAATCCTAGAATTGGTAATTTTTCTTTAAAAATCACTAAATGATTTAATAATAATCCATCCATATACATTTTTATAAGTACAGTGTAGTTTTTCTTTTTATAAGTATACAGCATAAATATTATTCTCAAACGTATACAACTGCGAAACAAAGCCAACAGAATTATTATTTATTTATTTACAATTTTTTTAAGTACCGGCTTAGTAGAATACCAAATTTTCATTTCTCAACGACTAAAGCTTTTTTATCATGTCACAAGCATAAGGTGTGTGTGTGTGTGAGTGTGAGCTTCTCATTGTTTTTATAATTGTACGTCGCAAATACTAAATTGTCATTTTTAACTGAGGAAAAATCCACAACTCTAATAATATCAAAATTAATACACATGTTTTACGTTACATAGCACCGGGTGAAATTCATTAAAGCCCAAAGCAACATTTTCATAAACTATTAAACACAATCCTTTGATTTTTCAGAAAAAAATAACAAAATTCGTTTTAAAATTTCGAGACTAGCTTTTTTTCATTGTTGTTTACTCAAAATGTTTTCTTTGAATAAATATTCGTTAAAATTAATTATATTTCTCAATATAATACTTTTTATGCATTTCCTCTCATATTGGCTACTCCTTTTGGATTGCCATTTTTTCAACTTGCTTCGAATTATTTAATTAATTTAATTAAAACCAAGTTGAATCCTGAATCTAGAAATAAAATTGAAAACGAAAAGGACATGGTACGCATAACTTGGGGATTTTACTTTTCGTTATTTCGAGCTGAAATTTTGCAGGTAGATTGCTGAGACCCTCCCGATGAAAAAACAAAGGGGTCACTTT
>JAQIVZ010002853.1:0-17502 GCA_034700945.1 Arrhopalites spinosus | reverse complement strand
TTCTACCCGGGGGCTTCGTTTGTGGACGGAACCATTTCAAAGGGAGAAGCCAACAGAGATAAAGAAAGCCATTTTGACTTTATTGACGTCATCAACGAACTTGACCATTGTTCCTTTTCGACTACGACACAGTGTTTTGAAAATAAGAAACAGGCAGCCCTTGGTCATGTATTATGGTCATTATGGTCAAGATGACATAAAAATGGCTCACGGGAAACTGTTTTTGGTGGGAAAGTCTGCATTTAAATTTATCACCAGCGACAGAGTGGAAAGGGTCAAAAATTTCATAGAAGTTTATGCCACGCCCTTTCAACCAACCACGTGGCTTGCTCTCCTTATCTCCGCCATTTTGACTGCACTCCTTCTCACTGCCCACAAACTTGAAATTGTCAACCAGAGACCAAAATGGAGGACCCTATGCGGGGCTTTGGTACAGAATCTGTTTTGGGTGCAAAGAGTTTTGGTGTACCAGGGAGAAGAGGTCAAGAAGCCACAGGGGAGGAAATTTGGGTGGGGGTGAAAGTGGGTCGTGGGTACTTGGCTGGTCATGGCGGTCATATTGGCAAATGAGTACAATAGCATCATCCAATCAGGGTACACCCTCCCCTACCCATTTCAAACACCTTGGAAATATTCCAAAGAATTTGTGGAAGATGGCTCTTTTGAGATTTATATTCCATCACTAGATGGCCTCTGTGTGGACGTTGTTTCGGACAAAATATTGGCAAAATCATGGATGCTGGGTTATCGTTTCCTCAAAACGCAAGTTCGTTTTGACGCTGTCATGAATTTTGAATCCTTTTTGTGGCATGTCAATTTTTTCCAGAACAGTCACGAGAATTGTTGGAAACGTTGTCCAATAGCAGAAGAGGTGAAATTTGAGGAGTCTGGTTGTCAGGATGTTGAACCCTGCAAGGATTTTGTGCAAATGGCTAAAGTTTTGAATAATGCTTGGCCCACTTGTCTCCCTGAATTGACCTCCCTTATTCAAAATGAGCTGGGTCAACCTAAAAGAGTCCTCCTTACTCTAAGCAAAGACTTTGAATTGTATTGGCATCTTTTCAAAAACGAAATGCGGGTGAATTCATCTCTCAAGTTTTTTCACAATAGAAATATTCTCCAGGATGATTCTTTCATCCATTATCAATATTTGGCCACTGAAATCAAAATGGACGAACATCACCCAAAATTGATTGAAGAAAGAATGGGAGTTTTGATAAATTCGGGAATTTATTGGTTTTTAAAGAAATGGAATGAAATTCGATTTACGGAACTATGGAAAAAGGGGACCGGAAATGTTTTGGGAGTGGGGGATGAGGGCATGGATGAGTTTAAAGTTTTATCATTCAAAGATTCGGATGTTCATTTAGTTTTTATTGTTTGGATTCTCTGCCTGGAGGTTACAGTGACCCACTTTCTTCTCTTTGACCTGTATGGTCACTATAGCCGTCACTTGTATCGTTTTATTCGAAAGGTCAAGAGCGGGCTATTTAACTAAAAAACAGCCACAAGGATTTGTTCAGTGGATTGTATTGTGCAAGGCGATTCATTTCATTGTATTGGGGACGAGGCATTACCACGGGCCAATTTTAAGGTCATGTCTAATAATCAGGGACTAATGGGCAATTAATTTATATTAATAATATAGAGTGTATAACAGTAATGAATTTATTTGTGAAAAGTATACTAAATGCTAAAATAAGTATTATGAATAAATTAAATACTTTTCTAACTAAATAGTCTACAAATTCAAAACAATAGCGTTATAGAATAGCCATAATGTCGTTCGGCGTTAAGTCGGAAAAAAATCACAGTCGTCATAATATTAAATTTTGGGGTTGAAACATTGTTTAGGGAATAACGGCTTTTAGATTAGCGGCTCCTCGCAGTGCATAATTGTGAGAATCCACAGCAAAAGGGGGCAGTTGGATTTTTTCGCTCAATGGCAAATCGCATTTGTATAGCATGGGCGGCGCATAGAGTTCTAAGATGTACCACTGCCCCCTTTTCATGTGGATTCTCACAATTTATGTTAGTGGCGTTGAAATTGCAATGTGACAAGTAGAATGATCAAGACAAAAATTTATCCTTCTTTTTTTTCTTACCGACACTGTTAACTTATTTAAATAATCGAGTAGTTTTCAATGTTGTCATTAATAAAAATCCAAACTAGACAATTTTATTTTGTTCGTCCGAAATTGTGCAACTTGAATGCCGTTTAGTATAAAGCGCCATGTGGAGTTTGAATTTAAATAGAGTTACGTAGTACCTCTTATTTTTACTTAATATTGTAAATTAAACAATTATTATTGTAATTACTTTAGGTCCTAATGATCCTATATTAAGTCGATGTAGTTAAATTTAAATTAAAATTCCAAGCGCCATGGCTACAAAACATTTTGTTTGTTTTATTTCCAAAATTTTGAAATTTTTTTTTGGGTAGGGTTTTAGGGTTTGGGTTTGAAAATTTGTAGCAATAATTATTTAAAATTTCCGCCAATATTAAAAGTTTAGCAATAAATATTTATTGCTATTAAGAATTTTTTTGTAGCAATAAAAAGCAAATTTGGTCCTAGAAAAGAGAAAGCAATCGCAATAATATTTAGCAATAAATTTTAGCAATAATCAAGTTTGACGCCATTCACTTATTTTACCACGAAAATTTTTCACTGCAAGTCATTAGATGATATTTTCTGATCGTGTTGTGAAAAAAATGCCGAGATTTTAATGGAAAATATTTATCCCCTTTTACTTGTTCAAAAATATGCAATTTTCTGGGTAAAAAACTCAAAAAAGGTCATTTTTTAAAACTTTTGCCCCCTGTATGTGTAGCCGGGCCTGGTTAAATTCAATTTAATTTAATTTATGCATTTAGAAATTTTTTATTGGAGTCTGAATTAAATTAAATAAAGATTAATTTAATACCCGCAATTAAATTTCTACTATTTTCTATAATTTTAATTTTCTGGCCTTGAAATTGTTTTTTAAAAATAGGATATAAATTCTTTCTACCATTTTAATTGTAGTAATGAACCACAGTTAACTTTTTATTGAAATATCAGTGAGATTTAATTAACTTTTTTTGATTTATGAGGAGACTTTACTAAATACGGGATGTTGGCTAAATATTTGGGAAAAAAATTAATGGAGCTTAGTTAAAGATAATTTTGTCTATTTTCAACCTACTTTGTGCACTTGACCTTTATACCCGTTGTCATAAATGACACAATGACCTCTATAAAGTGGCGGTGGCTTTTTTGGGCGGGATAGTCAAAGTGACTTAAATGTTAACAAAATAAAGGTCTACCAATCAATCATGTGGGATTTAAATTAAAAGGATAAATTTAAATTAATGATAATCAACAAGAGACGCCTCTTCAATTAAATAACTTGGCTTACAACATTTAGTGAACTTACTTTTATCCCACAACTTGTTCAATTTTAACTTTGATGTCCAAAGTAATTATTTATTAGTCATGTGTCTCATTTTCTTCATTATTTTTATTGGGTCATGGGTCAAAGTTGATAGTAGTGCAGGTCAGTATTTAAAAATAATTAAAAACAAATTAAATTAACATTTAATTAATTAATTAGTTAATTTTGACCAGTTTTAGCTGATTCGTGGTGCTATGAAGGGGCAGATTGTGGTAAAATTCAAAAAAAAATTCAGAAAATAATAACAATAATTTTAATTAACTTTACAATTAATTATTAAAAGGCCCCAGTCACTGGCCAGGTCAATGTGGTAGTAAAAAAGCCCAGTCACCAATTGACCTCAGTTTAGAGGGGTCACCAGAAGACGGGGAACAAGTTTTGACTTTTAATTTCGATTATTTTCGAATCCATGAAAATTTCTTTATTTTGAACAACGGCCACTCAGGTAAATTAATTTAATTGAAATTAATTAAAATTTAATCATCAATGGGATGGGTAGTACAAGTTCAATTGAGGGAGGAGCCAGACTCATCATGTCAAGTGGAAGGGGCGGGGTTAGAGGGGTACACTTTTGCCCAACTTCATTTTCATTGGGGACTCGACAGCACCCGGGGATCTGAGCACACAGTGGACTCAAAATCGTAAAATTAAATTTAAAAATTTCAAAAATTAAAATTAAATTAATTTTAATTTTAATTTTAAAGCTATCCCATGGAAGTCCATTTAGTTCATTATGCCAACAAGTACGGGAGCCTTACAAAAGCATTGGAAAATGAAGATCCAAAGGCTTTGGCTGTCCTGGGGGTGTTTTTTCAAGTGGGAATATTTAATTAAAATTTTAATGGTGATTAAATATTTAAACTAATTTACAATTTATTTATTTTATTCTAGATAACATCACAAGACAATCCAGCAATTCAATCCATAATCAACAACATCCCTTCAATCATTAATCCTGAATCGAAAAAATTAATTGCGGCCACAGGACAATTAAATTTAATGGGGTTGCTCCCTTCCAAATTGGACTTGTGGCGCTACGAGGGGTCATTGACCACCCCTAATTGTGACGAAAAGGTCATCTGGAGTGTCTTCCAAAAACCCATCTCTATCTCAGAAACACAAGTAAATTATTTTAATTATTTTTTACATTAATTCAATAATTAATTTTTAAATGAATTTAAAGATGGCCGCCTTCAGAGGACTCATGGACACCCACGGAGCCGCCCTGGTCAACAATTTCCGACCTCCACAAGCAGAGGAAGGACGACAGGTCAAAATATTGAGACTGAATCAACCTCAATTAATTGAAGAGGACCAAGTGGATACAAAAAAGGTCAAGGATGTTGACCTCATAGTAGCCCTATCAGTACTTGGGGCTGTCGTCTTACTTTCTGCTTCCATTCATCTTGTTTTGTATCTCCGATTAAAAAATATCAAAAATTCAACAAAACAAAAATTAAATGAAAGTAATTAAAAAAATTCAAAAAAATTATAATTAAAAAGAACTAAATAAATTTTTATTTTTGACATAAATTAAAACAATAATTAATTATTAATTTAATATCATGATTTTAATTTAATCCAGCCCTCAATTCCAATAAATTGAATTTCCTAATGGGGGGAGAAGGGCATTATTATTCAATTAAATTGGAATTTTTAAAAAAAGAAGGAAATGAGAGTTAATTTTATTGTTAATTGTTAACCTTGAAAGGATGACTGTGATTTGATATTTTAATTTTAATGCATCCGGCCATTTATTTAATAAGCTTCATATCTGTTTTTTTACATAATCGTAATAAAAATTGTCTGTCTACACAATCCCCCCAAAAATGGAGAGGCATCTGTTTCCTCATTCATGAGGAAAATTTAAATAAATTCTTTTTATTGTTTTAACAAATTCTATTAAATTCTTTATCCTTTAAATAATTAACCCATTTTTTTATATTAATTCGTAATCATAAATATCTTTTTTTGCAAGTTCAAGTTTGCCAATAATTCCATTTCGCAAAAAATTGTGTAGCTTGATCTAGTCATTCGACTCATGTCTAGTTATCTCATTTTAAGTCTCATTTCGTTTATAATTTTCATTTAATGATAAGACACGTCGGGCACCAATTCCTTTGAGGAATTTAAAACATTTTTATTATTCGTTAATTTGTAATTAATTATAATTGGAAATAAAGAGGAATTATAAAATTACATGTCAATAGGAATTAAGCCGAATATTACTGTACAAAATTATAATAAAATAAAATTTATTTAATTAAAATCCTGACATGAAATTGATGGGGAAATTATTAATTTTTTTATGAATGGGTGATAGAACAACAGCTCTAATTAAATTCGCCAATATGAAATGTGACTTTACTATTCAAACACATTAAGAGAGGAAAGGTCTGGAAATTAAGATGGAGAGTACCTGAAGGTAATTACAATTATGGGAACATCTTGTCCCAATTTTGGTCAGCTCGTTTTAGAGTGGATTAGTGTAATTCTAGTAAACAAATAAAATCAATTTCTTTACATTTATGAACCAAATTTACCATTTATAAAGCTTGCTGAATTATACGTATACAACCAACCAACTTGGTTACATAAATGTGACTCTGCATTGTATATGCCATACACTGTCCTTGGTGAATATTGGTGACACATTGGTGTCACTAAGCTGGACTTTGTAATTACCTTTAAGTTAAATTAGCTGCCTCAGCTCATTAGTCCAAATACTTCAAATTGAAATTCAGAAGATGAAACAAATGAAAATAATTGTGCCCATTTTTTGTCTTTTTCACAAATTCCTTTTTCTTCAAGGGACAGAGAACTTTTGTTCTCGTTCAGACGATCAAGAATTAAAATTAAATTAAATTATTTTTGTCATTTTAAATTGAATAACTACCCAAACTCTTACTTAATGGGAAAAATTTTTTGTGGCCCCTAAGTTTGAATTATTTTGTACAATAACTTTTTTGCCCCTAATGTGAATTTATTTGGCCCCTAACTTATTTTTTATGACCCCCAAAAATAAATCATTTGACCCCTAACTTTTATTTGCTTTTTACGGTAAATTAAACCTTACTGAGACTTTAATTTTATAATTTTAATCAGTTTTTTACACAATTATTTTGGTTTAGGAAATTTAAGGAATGGCTCCTTGTCAATAGTTTCACAATAGTTTTAAATTTAACTTGGCAAAAAGTAATGGAAATCGGGAATGATTATTATTCGCCAAAAGTCATTATTTACAAGGATAACAGTAATTAAAAGTCTATGAAGACCGAGGCATTTTTCTGGGACAGCCACGCCGTTTGTTCTGTCCACTTGGAATTTCCATTTGGAGCTCCATTGGAATTTGGAAAAAGACGAAAAGCAATAGATAGAGGAGGTCAAAGTAGGTCGGAGTGATGACAATAGCAATGAGGTCGATTACTCATGTGGATTTCGAGAAAAATAAAAAGTATTTTTTTTTATTTGTCTAACTATCCGAGTGAAATAGTGGCTACTTTTGTGCTCTCCGTTTTTCAAAATTCAAAATTGAGTGTTCAAAAAACGATGACTCGAGTTTTTTACGCAATTTTATTCGACTAGTAGGCTACATGTGTCTTTGAGTGAAATACACAAAAAAATTACAATTAAATTGTACAATGAACAAGTCAATTAAAATGAGGTCTCCCTTAATTTTAATAATTCTACTCGTTAATAGCTGTCAATTGACAAAAGGCAAGCCCAAATTAATTAACAATGACGTCATCCCTTTCTCACCTCTTGAATTTGTTGAATTGACCCAAAATATTTTGAATATAAAAATTTCATGTCAGTGCCTCCATTTTAATTTACTGAAAATTAAATCCTCAATTAACTTTAATTTCTTTCCTCTTCATCAACAACATGAGCCAACTGTCATTAATTTTGTCACCAAAACAATTAAACTGAACAGCCAAAGTCAAAGCCATCACATTAAATTCAAGAGCCAGTGCTCCACCTCCATTTACGACGTCACGTGGGTGGAAGTGGAAGAATTTGAAAATATTTTTACAGTAAAAAAACAACCCAGTCTCAACATTTTTATTAGTGGAACAAGCAGAAAGGAGCGGGAACTTGAAAAACTTTTTGAGACTCATCAACTCACTCAATTAGATTTTAAAATTGGAATCAATTTCAAATTAAGTCAATTTTATTTTGAATCAAATGACAATAAATTTAAATGGGTTTCATCCTCAAGTCAAATCCAATTAACAAGGTAAACATTTAAATAACGATGAATTAGTTTTAACAAAAAATTATTTAATTTTTGTCAAAAGACATTCTGGCTCTGCACTTGACAAATGACATGAAATGAAAATGACAATTTATTGTAAATTAATAAAAAAAATTTAATTGTCAATTTAAAGGAATAATTTAGCTCACACTCACCTCAGGGTCGCCATGTTCAATGTGCCATATCACTACCTCAAAACTCCCGAGAACATTCTTGGGGTTTCCTACAATATAGTGGAAATGGCCTCAAAATATTACAACTTCACCTACAATTTAATTTACCCGCCCCTCCTGTTCAAAAAACTGCCCAATGGAGATTGGCCAGGAGCCCTGGGTCAGTTAAAGAAGGATGAAATTGACATCATTTTCTGTATTTTAGGCCGGCTAACAATTTTCGTGGATTTTAGTCCCACGACAAGTTTCTTTTTTTTCGATGCTTTTTTCGTCACCGGAAAGCCAATTAAAATTGAAATTAATTGGATGGCCTTAATTTTACCATTTAAAAATGAACTTTGGTTCCTGACTTTCACTACTTTTTGGGCCATTTTTCTAACTTTCTATTTAACGTTTAGACAATCTAACACCCGCGAACCCATTTTCTCCGCTTTTGTCACCACTTACGGTCCTTTATTTGCTCAAGCTGTTTCAAAAATCCCACCTAAAATTCGGCCCTTAATTTTTATCTGGATGTTTTCTACTTTGATTATTGTGAATTATTACAATGAGAATCTACTAGCTGCGCTTACCTTCCCGCGACTTGAGGAGCGGCCAAATTCCTTGCAGGAATTGAATGAATTCAAGGATTACTCTGTCAATTTGATTCACTACAATGGAGACACCCTCGAAGCGTTTTTGAAAGAGTCACGTGACCTCAATGTGGATCGTTTAAAATTGTATTCCGTGTCCGAAATGCAGGAATGTTTGCAAAATGCAGCCATGGAGGAAAAGAGCGTTTGTATTGGATGGAGTGTTTTACTTGACCGTTTAATTTATTATAATTTTACTTTGAGGGGTGACCTCAACGTTTTAACAAGGTCAAAAGTCATCATGAACAAAGCTGGCCAACCGCATTTGAACAAAATGTCAAAGTATTTGACCCAATTCAACAAATTAATTGGGTGGAGTGTGGACACTGGCCTGCAAATGAAACTGGAGAATGACTTGACCTCGCATTGTCAGTCGGTGGGCAACAAGTGGACACGGCAGAAAGGAAATGAGCGGGTGGTGGAGAAATATGAGCGGCTTTTTCAAAATTCAAATGATTTGGCCACCCCTCTAGAACTCTCTTTGCTCAGTGTCCCCTTTGGCGCTCTTTTCGTGGGATTCGTTTTGAGTTTTTTGGTGTTTGCGTGGGAATTTGGAGAACCAATTCTGGGCAAAAGTTTTGAAAAGAAAAAATGCCATTTCTCAAAAACGCCAAGTATTGTTGTGAGAAGGGAGGAAAATGACTTAAATGTATTTTCATTTTCTACACATTAGGAAGAATTTCTTTAAAAAAATTAATAAATTCTTGTCAGTTTTAAAAAAATGCCACAATGTTATAATGTCTGTGTTAATTGCACAATTTAAATGTAAAATTACTACTAATTTTGTTTGCTTCGACGCCATTCACAGACTCTTTGGCAGAACCCAGTTTAAATGAAGTGAACAGTCCAATGTTGTTGCGGTTTCTTTAATGTTGATTAATAATTAATAAAAATTGTATGACAAAAATTGATTCATACTCATCAAGCTTTGATTGAGGACAATCTGTCAGGAAAACTTGATTTTGTACATAATAAATCACTGTTTAGTTTAATGACAATTATAATATTAAAATTAAGAATATAGAATGAAAGAAACGTTTTGTACTTGAACTTTTCTTGACATTTGAGATAACAAAATGAACATTCCTGACATGATCCTCCAACTCATAATCATCAAACTGTCACATTTGTTGTCCCAGTGTAAACAATTTAATCATAATCTTTTTCCTTTTTACATCCTCTTGTTTCATGTTAAAGTAAACGGAGCTTTCTCATTACAAAGATGAGCGTGACCTTATCTCTTCAAATTAATCTTCTTTTTTTGTTTAGATTTTTCTAGTTTCTCATCATTCAAGACAATTGAGATTGAGTAACTGCATCAATTTAATTGGAGTTCCTCTTTAAAAATATTTTCATTTGAGATTTTTAGTCAAAATAATTTATTTAAATTTGACCCAATGATTCATCTGTGGAGGGAACATGAAGGAAGAATTTGTATCGTGACCCCACTCATTGGACACGTGACCTTAGCCTTGATTCTCGTTTTTGGACACTACGATGCGGGTTCCCCGGCCAATTGGGGAATGCCTCAACTCATTGGTTTGTCCTCTATCATGGCTTATGTTGGTGCTTGCATTTGTTCTTGTGGAGAACCCAAGAAGGAGGATGACCCAACAGGGAGGTCAAGTGGAAGGTCATCTTCATCGAACTCGAAATGGATTGTCAAATTTTTGAAATATATTTTTCCATTGATATCTGCCATTCTGTCTATTGTGGAGATCACAATTGTTTTGACTACAAAGAGTGCCATTTCTATTTTAATTCTTCTTTATTCCCTCAACATTTTCTTTACCGCCATTTTCTGCTTTACTCTCACTCTCTGGAGGGGTCATCCAGGTCACATGGAGAAGGTCAATGAAACTATTCCCATTTTGGGATCAAGCAGTTCGGGGTCGGGGATTGGTGAACCACTTGGAGAGATTTTAGACTCTGATTCTTATATGGAACCGAATGTATAATTTATTTTTTAAATAAATTGTTTTAATTTTAATTAATTATAATTTTAATTTGTTGAAATGTACAATTAAAATCAAAAATTTTCCTCGAGCTTTCAATAGAGACTTTGCTGTATTGGAAACTCAAGAAAAATCTCCTTTTCATGTTTTTCCTTCACGGAAACTATTTTTAATCGAGTGGCGTCCAAGTTGTTCACAATAAAATGAAACAATTTTTTTTGTGTAGAAATTCTTTCCCGGTTGTCCAAAATTTTGAAACTTCTGAAATTTTTTTTGGCATTTTTTCGTTTTCAAATATTTTCTATCTCAAAGTTAATTAAAGAATCATAAAATTTTACTATTGTTGCCGCTATTTGATGCAGAGTATTTTCCCCGTTAAGGTACGTCTATTTGTGTACATTTAAATGCAAGTTTGATATAAGTACATATTTTACAATAAGTTGTAAATTGTTTTTTTCCAAATTTAATTTTAAACCAAAGTTAACTTTAACTCTCTTTCTAGATTAATAAAATCTTTTATTTAACAATTATTTTATTTTGTTGTGTTGCACAGATCATAATACTTTCAAGTAGAGATGAAGAGACTGAAGTTGGAACGAAAATTAGAGACTTCAAGGTCAACAGTTGACCCGACGCCGACGACGATTGAACAAGAACAAGCTATGACATGTGCCTTATCCAATTCTTTGGTAATTGACATTTAATTCTTAATTAGTTAATAACAAAGCTTCCTTGTGTAATATCAAGTGTTTAGATATTACTATACTACAACCGCTTCTACATCAAAGTGTTATTTTAAAAAAATATTTAAATTGTATTTAAATCCTTTCAGATTCTCGACAAAATAATAAATACTCTGGATTTTCCCGAATTACTAACATGCCGAAGAGTAACTCAAAACTGGAGAAAATTATCATCCACATTTTTAACAAAACAAAACTCCTGTGTCATCCGAATAGATCACAGCGAACCAAATCTTGATGACCTCATAAAAATATTGAACAACACAAAAGACTTTCCATGTTCATCGTTACTTCTTCATTGGGGAAATTTGGGGTCAGATAAAATACAAAATTTGTTTCAAATTTATGGTCCTCAAATTAAAATGTTAAAGTTGATTCAACATTTCTCAAAAACATCAACAACGACAAAACAAGTATTTTGTCATCTCCTACAAAATCTTTTACCAAATTTGGAGTACTTGGAATTAACTGACTTTAATTACACTTGGACTAAAGATGAACATATTTTTTTGCCCTCTCTCAAAACATTTCAAGCATCATCAAAATCAGGGGATACAAGTTTCAAGATATTGGAAGGAGCTTCTAATTTGGAAAATTACGATTATTATCAATACCTGAATTTGATCATTGTTAAGTCAGCTGGGAAGGTCAAGTTAATTAAAGAGTTTACTTGGTGTAATAATCCAAATCCAAATACTTATTTGAAATATTTGACATCGTTTTCTCTTCTCGACACAAAACTTGGACACATTGGCCTGTACAATGATTATCATTCTAACAATATCCATCTCACTTCCGTTGTTGCCCTTGCAAGAATATTGGAATCAAGTAAAGAATCGTTGGAGTCCCTTGACCTGGCGTATGGCTATGCAACACAACTTGGACTGACTATCCAATCTTGAAAAAACTAAGGGTGCTCACCCTACTACATTATGGTGTAGCCAATTTATCTTTGATGTTAATTGATTTTGAAACAATTTTTCCTAATCTTCGAACTCTCGATCTGAATAATTTCAATCCTTCTACTTTTGATGGGGCTTGGGGTAAAGTATTTCCACAAGTTGATTTGTATGGACTGAAATTACCACACGTGAAGACTCTCAAGATTTGTTGTCATATTTCGGAGCAGTGGTACATATTTAATTTTAGTTTTTTAAAAATAAAATGGTTCATTTTATTAACTTTTTACTTATCAATTTTGTTTTTGTTTTAATATTACAGGCTAAAAGGGTTACACAAATTATGTCCCAATTTTACAAATGCTGTCTTCAGTAACTACTACCCAACAGTTGAAATGGGGACGCTGTCCATGGTTTTTCATTTGTGGACCCAATTGGAATCATTAGAAATAAATTTGGGTACTTGTTCACTCGAAGTTTATCCTCTTGATTCTCGGATTACTGGAATGTCTCTAATTATCTGTCAACGACTCCGAGAGATTAATTCTACAGAACGAGAGGAAGACTTTCAAAAGTATATCATGGGTCCTTCTGTTCAACAATTAAAAGGTACAAATTATATGACTCTTATCATCTGAATTTTTTATGAAGTACACTAACAATTTATTTGTATTTTTTAGCATTGAAGTGGTTGACCTTTCGACTTGACAATAGATCTTGTATGCCTTTTTCTTATGTGAGTGCTTTATATGGATTCCAATTAATTCCAGAGCTGAAAGTGACCGTTGTGTTTGACCATGAAAAGTTAGGTGTTGAGAGTGAGTTTAATTAATTTCACAATTAATTCTTGTTGGATGTGTGTAAATTATATGTATGTAATATGTAAATTACACAGTGTAGTACCTATTTAATTTCTTTCTTTATTTATTTCAGATGTCAAGTCTGTACTGAACGAATTTTCTCAGTACATAAATATTCGTCATCAGAAAAAGGTGGATTGAGAGGTCAACAAATTGATTGTGAATATGGAATCAGTTTATTAATATATTTAAATTAGTTTGTACTTATATTCAAATTATTTTTATGGAGTTGAGGGTCTCATTAGAGCTACTATAGTACTTTATGTAAATAGAATCATCATTAATTAAGCAAAGTATGTTGGGTCAAAAAATTCACCTACTCGCAGTCCCATACTCAAAGTTGATTCGAATTGTATTCCTGAGAAAAATGTTACGTCCCCAGGTTTGACTGATATTTAACTGAATACATTTAATAAATGTTAGATTAAAGAAAAATATTTAATTATCTTTCAATTGCACCCAAATATTGCAAATGGAACTCAACAAGTGATGAGCCGCCAGAGCTTGTCGAAATTACTTACGGCGTTCAACTCCTCCAATTCTCACATTTTAATTTGTGTAGTCTTCATAAATTTAATAGTCTTCGAGACAGTTAAAATAATGTGTTAGATATGTATTAATTAAATGCAATTTTAATTTGGCATTCAGGCGTACACAGACCGTGCTTGAAGTCCTTGGCCATGCACGAAAAAAAATTCAAACGAATCTTAGAAAAAAAAAATCTCTGAAAATTGTCTTTTTCCCATTTTATTATCTTCTCCCTTGTTAAATGTGTTTCCCATTAACTTTTTTGAAATTAAAATACAATGATCGTCACTATTTAAAGTGAATTTAGTAAGTCATTTAAGCTGTAAGACGGAAATTGGCCATAGAATTTTGAGGTAAACAAATGTTTTTGTAATCTTATTTTTTCACAAATTGTTGTTTTAAATACTTTGCTTTAATTTTATCCCAATTGTATTTATTTTATTGTGACCATTAATCGAGGTTTAATATTGTATTCCATTTTTTTTATTTAATTTGAATAGCTGTGGACGATAGTCGAGAAGTTCAAAATTAAACAACAACAACTTGCAAAGTAAGAAACCAATATGGATCACGTAAAACAAATAAAAATATTACAAAAACATATTTGAAACTATTTATAATCAACTAGATATGAATTACAAATGCCAAATTACAGTTACTTTACAAAAAAATATATATTTTTTACAGGCTAGACACAAGGACAAAAATTTCTACAAAGTTCTATTTCAAAACCACAACTCTCCATTATTTTGTCCATACAACTCGTCAAATTTTATAATCTTTCTGTATAATAGTAGTAGTAGTACAATTAACAACATGATAAAGGGAAGAAATATCAACAACAACAACGAAGGAGCAAAGAGGTTACAAATTATTTAAAATTCTACTACATGTTCTAATATCTAATATATTATTTATACAGCAATGTATTTAAAATTAAATAATTCAAATGTCAAATAAAACTCTCTCTATTAACAGACGCCGTCTAGGATCACCACAAGTAAAAGAAGAAAATGATGATTATAATCTTCCAGCAACATTTGAAATAGATCCATCATTTGTACAAGTCAAAATTGAAGAGACTGACGGTCAAGTACAAATCAAAGTCGAAAAAGATGATCCTACTCTCAAAGTCAAACTTGAAAATGACCCTTTCGTCAAGGTCAAAATAGAGAAAGATGGCCCTCTACAAGTCAAAGTCAAACAAGAACCTCCAAATGATGATGTGAAATCACAAGTTGAATCATCAGAATCCGAATTCATCTTACCTGATCTCCCAGTCCCAACAGAGCCAACCCGTACAATTTTAATTACGACGTCCAATCAAACCCAAGGTAACCACCCAATTAAAAGTTCTACAGCTGCCTCAGACTCCATTAAAAAAGAACTTTATTGTTGTAAATCTTGTGACGAATCATTTCCAACATTAAATCTTCTCGAGAGACACTCTTTCATCCATACAACAAGTTTTCCAGCCCAAGTTGTGTTGTCTTCAATGATGTCCCAACAAAATGATAGTACAGGAAGTTGTGTTGATTTAGCAATTTTGACGTGTAAACTTTGTGGAAAAATTTTAAAAAAGGAGTCACATGCTAGACATGTTCAATATTGTCTATTTCAAGAAAGAAGTTTGTACTCTCCCAACGAATTAAAATTTAAGTGTACCCAATGCTCCAAAAGGACTAGAACTCCTTATGAATTATCTATACACTCTCTTCTCCATATTGAACGAAGAGTAAAATTCAATCCTTCGTGGAATAATCAAAATTAATTGTCGCATTACTATTATTTTAAAATTCACAAAAGATTTTTTTTACAATATCTTATTTTGTAAAATTAATTTTTACCAAGTCAGGACAATAAAATACAAAATATTTTTACAGTTGACATAAGTAAGGATTTATTATGTAATCAAAATAAACATTTTCATTAAAAATAATAAAGAAGAAACATTTTCAAAAATAGAATTCTATAACAAACTTGACCTCTTCTCTTTACACGTCATTCCAAAAAATGCCTGACCTTGAACGATGACGATGATTCCAACTTCTTCGAGACTGTCCAGACGAAGTGGGGGTCACTTCTGTGGGTTTTGACGTTGTTGATGGTTTCATTACTAAAAATAATTGACAATTAAAATTAACACAAAGAGGAGAAGTTACAAGATATTGAAACTGGCTAGTAATGCTGGCAAACCAAACAAAATCTGTTCAACGGCGTTAATATAATTTAGTTTAATTAAAATTAAACTGACTTTGAGTAGGATGATAATTTCTCTGATGATAGTAAAAATTTTCAGGAAAATATCTTTGAGAATTGACAAAGAGAGCCAAAGAGACCAAAATGAGTAGGAAAATGTAAGGCTGAAAATAGCAATAATTTAATTATTAATTCATTAAAATTAAAATATTTTAATTGATTAAAAATATTAATAAATATTACCTTCATCCTAAATGCTAGAAAAATCCTTGGACTCAAAATGATCTTTTATCTGATAAAATTGTCCACAAAATATATTTAAGATCCTGTACCACCAACAATAGAAAGGGAAGTGAGACTCAAGAAAATGAAAAATGATTATGTGCTTTCTACAAACTAACCATGATCATTAAAGGGGGTCTTGAACGTCTTTAGGTTGAGAATCTGAGGATGAGATGACGAGTTTTTGCTCAGTTTAATTGTCTCAATTGTACAAAAGGAAGAGAGAGAGTGTGGGGGAGAATTTTATCATTTAGTTTTGTCATATGGGAGATGGAAGAATGACCAACAGTAATTTGAGAGAACAAGGGGAACGTGTTTTTTCTCTAATTTTCTATAATTTTGTCAAGTGAGAGTGTGCCTTTATATTTCAAGAATATAAAAAAAGGGAAAATTATAATGCCCAAACTCATCAACTTTTTTTATATCTAGGCAATTGTAGTCGTTACAACATTTGGAAAAAAATTGTCTTATAAAATAATTATGATATAAACATTAGGAAATCATAAAAAAATCTTCATCTTCAAATTCTTTTGCAAAGTCATAACATGCCATTAAAATGTTGACGACTGTCGAATCATGAGGAACTTTCTTGATTAAATAATTTCTAAGAGAAATTTTTTTTTTCTTTTTAAAGAGTGAACATTTTAAAGATAGTTAAAGATTATTTTCTATTTTAACTACTGTTAACTTAAAGCTTTTATAAAGTTTGTTATTAGCAAAATCATGAAAAGAAACCGAATTATTTTGTATGAAACTTTTAAAACCAACGTTCAATAAAACTATTCTTAGTCTTTTATTTCGCCAAAAGTGGCACTGAAAGTTTAAACGGCGTCCAAGTTAAAATATAAAATTAATATTTCAGAGTTATTAATTATACAGGTCGAAAACAGTGTTTCTGAACAGTTTGAAATATGTTGCCAAAAATCAGTATTTAGTCTAAGCAGTTCATATTCGGCAGTTTCATGCTTAAACACATGCTTGGCCTAGAATTAAAGTTTGGGAGCAATCGGTTCACATTTGGCCGAGATACTCTACCCGGACACGTGTTACCAAATGCCATACGATTTCATGCAAGGGTTTCACACAAGAGAGGTAAAGTCTCCCTGCAATCTCTCTCCCAATGGATTTCTTTCAAAGCTCCTCTCAGTGCATTGAAGCCTCGAGGCTCTTTTGGCGTAAGCCTTTATGTACTTTCCTTATCGTATTTTTTGTGTGTTAAAAATAAAAAGGTCTGACTTTAAAATAAAGAAAATGACTTACAGCTTGTTCATTTTGTATGTGGAGTTGACTCCAATTTATCACGCCATAAATTCTCCTGTAAGTTTGTGCTTAATATGCTTAATATTTTCAAAAATTAACCTTTAAAATGTTTTACACATCTGCGGAACTCGAAAAACTTTTGCAAGAATTTCAATTATCATTTAAACTACACAAATTTTCTGCTCAACAAAATTCATTTGACGCCACAATTCAAACAGGACTTTCTGAATTACCTGAAAAATCAGATTTCAAGAAAAAAATTAAAATTTGGATAGACTTGT
>JAQIVZ010002852.1:0-17502 GCA_034700945.1 Arrhopalites spinosus | reverse complement strand
AAGGTGAAATGTCCGAAAGGTGAAATGGCAAAAAGGTGAAATGTCGAAGGTAAAATGTCGTAAGGTGAAATGGAAAAAGTGATCTGACGGGTCACCATGGCGGCATAGTAGTATAACTTAAATACAAAAAGGCGCTTTTTTGAAAAAAAATCCGTATTTGAGACGTTCATTGTTTTTCATTGCAGCTCGTGTCCCTGGAAGCCCAATCCATCAACGCCACCTGGATTTTGACTGGAGTCCTCAGCTACGTTAAATTTTTTCGACCAATTTACAATGCCCAAAATGAAACCATGGTTTTCAACACGAGCGTCATCTTTGAAGGAATTCAATTCCAAGGAAATTGGTTCGAAATTCGCGCCAAAATTTAAATAATGATTTTATTACCCAAAATATTTCTAACTAGGTCTGCCGTCCTGATTCGAGAACCAATTACGGGGGAAGCAAATCTTGAACTGACGTACCAAATATTCGGACCACGTGACTACATTGTGACTGGAGGGAACGTTTTTATAAAAGATGGGAACGTGACCCAAGGATTTCTTAAAAAACCCACACAAGCGATCGTACGGGAGCCCACAGCGGAGCCCGTAACAGAACAAAAAGAGGACGTGGTGCACATGACCACTTTGGATTGGAACCTCAAAAATTTATTGCGGCAACAAGTCAACCGTTTTGCCAATGAGACAAAAGTAAAAAATCGAAAGAAAAAACCGAGTGATCAATTGAAATACGTCTTCAACGTGGGGGTCGTCCCCTATAAAAAAGTTCAGGCAAAATTGGCTGGTCATTGCACTTTTGAAGACATTAATCAAGATCTCGTCCACGTCCGATTCAGAGTTAAACTCCCTAAAGAAAAAATGGATCAGCTCAAGAAAGATCAAGCAATTACAGACATGACCAAGGACACGCCAAAGGACACTCCCAAGGATAAAACTAAGGGCAAAAGCAAGAAAGGTTGAGTCACTGTTTTGACAAAGAATTTTAATAAAAAATTTACTCCATTTAATTTTTCATTGTTAATCAAAGGAAATTAATTGAAAATGCATTTCCGTTTTGCTCCAAATTGTCTACCATCACAGTTAAAAAAGCCGTGTTTTAAATTCACTAGAGGAAGATGGTGCATAATTTATGCCATTATTTTAAATGTTGATAATAATTTCATAACAAAAATGATTTTCTTGTTTGTTTTTTTCTTTATTTGTACTCCCTCATTACCACATCGCTTACATAATGACGTCACATTGAAGAGTCACTTGACGTGAGCATGATCCATGTGATTTTATTAGGATAAATAGACAAAAAAGGCGGGAACTGGAAACGAATTTTTAATGAGAGACTGCGCAGTCTCATTAAAATGTAGAGCGCTCTACATTTTAATGGAATTCCACCAATGACCCTCCCTAAAAAAATAAAGATGGCCAAACTAATTCCAGAGGTGTAAATAATGAAGGCAGATTGATGAACGGGATTGTCCAGAGTGAGCAGTAGAGCAAAATCAAGTTCTCCGAATTTGTCTTCCATGACAAACCGCCATAATTTGATGTCCCATGGTAAGCTACAAAAAGTTTTCCATGGTAGCCAACTCATGTAGAAAAATATTTTGTCCCAATAAATTTCAATCCCGCTAGCCATAATCCATTTGTAAGGTTCCACTTGAAAATCCACATTGGGGGAGCTAAATGCTGTCTTTAAGGAGTTGGTCCAAATTTCAATTTTCAAAAAATTCAATCTTTTTGATTGCCAAATTGGTATCAAATATTTTTGAACGTTTTTATGTTCAGACCAAGTTATGGTGGCTGTGTGGTCTGCGTCAGTTCCTGAAGTGTACCAATTTTGTACAATTAACTCTAAGGCATTTTTCTTATTTTTTATGGTTGACGTGTTTAACTGTGAAATGGCCGCCATGTTTTTAAAATGATCTTGATATTTACTTGGATCGTTTGGATCAAACAAAAATTTAAATTTGAAGTCAATTAACTCTTCTATGGACTGGGAGGTCTCATCTGGTAGGGGGACCAGTTGACTACTTTGGAGACTACACAAGTAAAACTGGACCACATTGAAACAAAACAGCACCCAAATGAACCAAACACATCCAGGGGACAATCCCCGCGGAATTTGAAACTGGCACACCAATAGTGGCACCACCAGGAGGAGCGTGGTTGACAAATTACGATCACAGAAAAAAATTTGTACACCACCACTCTCCAAATAGCCACACAAAGGCCAAGCCACACCCAATTGGAAAAAGGGGCGGTCATAGAAATGAGCGGAGATTTTGAATTAATTATTTTGGTTGGATAATAAACATTATAAAACATATCCCCAACTTTCTCCACATGATCAAACTGACCGCGCGAAATACTTGAGCAGTATTCACACTCTGGGTAAAAAATCCCACAATATTTTGCTTTCTCTCTGTGACGACTAGGAACCAATTGGCGGGAAATGTTGAGGCGTGAAAATGATTCTAGGTATGGTCTATACTTAGCAATGTATTGTTTGTTCAATTTTAAAATTTTCCGCGTTGTGAAATGTTCACTGAAGTAATATTTTTCTATGGGATATTTGACAAATTCCAGTAAAATTTCCCCTAGCCAAAATCTTGAACGTTGATCTTTGACCAATTTCTGCAAATCAACATCATTTGGCCAACTTCCCGCCAAATTTAAACTTGGTTTAATTGTGGTTACAATTAATTTATCCCGCTTGAGATATAAATGAAGAATTGACATTTCGTGGATGGTCAAGTCAAAATTCATTGAAATTGCAAGAAAATTAACGGGAGCATAACACAAAAAAAATGTTTGGTCTGATTGATAGTTCATGACGTCAATTTGGGATGGGTGCCCATGTGCATGATCTAAATTGGTTTGATGATGGAGGGCAACTATAAAATTATTGAAAATATTAAACCGATTTTTTCCCTTGTGAGACACCTGTTGAATAAATTTACTCAATTTAGACAAGTCCTTTGATCTTTTTTTGTCAATTAAGAAGTGAATTTTGGCGCCATTACTAAATTGTGGCACAACAAAATTATGTAAACTGACAAAACTGGAGCAATTCAACTGGTCAAGATCACAACTAACTACGGGAATTTTCAAATTTTGAATTTGCCGCGAAAAGTTAGTCTCGCCCTTTTTTCGGGCGTGAAGAATCACAAAAGAATTTTCAAATATTTTTATAAATTTATTGAAATTTACTGGCTCTTGTGCAGGTTCTGAGTAGCAATTGACTTTTTCAAGGCACAAAATGGTGCTAAGTACAATGAAAACTAAATTGGTGTTATTTTTAAATATGTTGCCCATGTTGAAAATTAGTTAAAAAATTTAGTTTTTTAATTTAAAATATGTTCAAGTTTTAACAAAATAAAATATGATTCCAGTTTCAAAAATAGAACGAATTTTTAACTTTTGTTTAAAATATGGCCGTTGATTTTAGTAAAATTTTCCAAAACAATTTGTGAAACATGAAGAAAACCAGCTAAATTATTTGTCTTTTGCTGTAGCAGTCACGAACATTGTATGAACCTCAATGACATGTAACGGTCAAAAGAACAAAGTAAACAATTTGGTGAACAATTTATTATCTTTTGAATTCACCCGCCTCAACGTTATTTACCATTTGATTTCGTACGTTGTATAACATGACGATTATATAATATGTATAAAATGAGAAAGTAATAAAATACAGTCACTCAATTCGAAAGTATACATTTCCCGCCCTTCTTGTCATTTTTTAAAATAATGTGTTTTAATTATTTAAATTTTTTATGGTTCAATCTAAATTAATTTTCTCTAGAAGGGCCTGTCGACCATTGTCGGAACTGGAATTTAATCATGATTAAAATAACTTAAAGAAAATGAGCTTCATTGTGACTTTGTTTTTTTTGCAATTAATATGTGCATAATTTATTTTTAGTTGATCAAGAAAAAGAAAAAAAAATCACAATTTACTTTGAAATGAACCAAATTTATAAATGTTGATTAATTTAAATAATTTAACAATTTTGATCTTCATTCAATCGAAATGAGGATAGTCGTTTATTCCAACCCGCCAAATTCAAATGACCGCCCGGACCCAAGGGCAAAGAATCTCCTTCACAGTCCTTGTGTTCAAAGGCAGTGAAACATTGACCCCGAGCATGGACTGATGAAGTTCTATCGTTAAATGGCAACTCAACTAAATCGATACAGTCAGTTGTGCTAATACGCCCCATATTTATGGCCGTTCCTATTAAATTAAATTAATAGTTAAGGTGTGACATGGCAAATATTTAAAAGTAAATATTTTATTTTATTTTATCAACTTTTTACCCCTCATTTGTTCCTCTTCATAAAAAGTGATGGCCGACGCGTCTCTCGGGATGAGGACAGCGAAGAGGAGAACCATTGACACACACAAAAATTTACTCGCCATTTTTGAAAATAATGAAACAATTAGTTTTTAACTAATGATAAAAAATATTCATGAACATGTGCTTATAAACGTTTTTATTTTTTAATGGCGCCGGACGCCGGATGAGTCCTCACCACAAAATGAATAAAACTTTTTCAGAATAAATAAAAAGTTGACCCATTGTGGTCAACTATTTAAATGTACATTCATAGTCTCTATTTTAGTTTGTCCACCTCCGGTTCCCGGGTAAAATGGGTGACAGTATTTTTTGTTGAGACTGTGGTCACAATTTAATTTTAAATAAAATTAAATGTGCATTAAAAAGAATGACATTTATGAAAGGTTTTCCTAAACCAGTGCCAAAATTAAAATAAATGGAGAGGGGGGTCTGTTTTGTGGAGAGTTAATTGAGTGAAAAATTAAAGTTTTGGTTAGAGTAAGAGGAAATTTTTTTAAATTCCATGCATCTAATGCTAGTGGCCAGCCATGTGTGGTCAAATCCCAATAACTGAAATTTTGTGATTAATTTAAATGCACATTCATTTTCATTCTTTAAGTTTTATTTTAATTTGTAATTTCTACTTTCCTCATTTTAATTTTTTGCATAGTTTTGCATGTTTTGGTCACAACATGACATGAACGAGGTACTTTTAAAAAAATAACAATTTCATGCAAATTCATAAAAATATTTCACCCATTAAATAATTCCAGCCCCACCTGACTGGTGGAGTAATAATTTATTACTAATAAATTAAAAAGATTCAAAATTAGTTAATCTCCTCAAGCCCGTTTCCTTATGACACCACTCAGATAAAATTTAATTTCAATTATCTATAATTGTATTACCCATGCCTATAATTATTCAGGTGATGAGGCTAATTCCCAAAGATGAAATTCATCAATTATCTAATTCTACAATATAATGACCACGCCATACTTTACAAAGTGTGACACTGTCTCAATTTTTACCAGTATCTTTTCAAGCCTCAGAAAATTAAGTGGGGGATTTTCTAGGGGAGGCAGGGGACTTTTGGGGACTTGGACGTATAATTTGTACAGTTGATTTAAATAAATCTAAACGAACATTTTGATTGTAAAAAGTTTTTTAAAAGTGTGGAAATTTGTTGGGCAAATTATTGAGAGATGTACTTCTTTAAATAACTGCCCTGCGGGCGACCGAACCGACTTTGGTTCACCCCGCTTGTTAAAATTCTATAATTAATCTAATAATTAATCGTATATCACTATATTATGACAACAACAACAATCGTTTTTTGTTTTAATGATTAAAAACACAATTTCAAAGCAATTAGCAACATGATTAAAAATATAATTCAAAATTATAACGATTAAAATTCAAAACTAAAAGAATAATGAAAATAATGACAAGCTATTATTATACAAAATAAATATAATTATTTGGTTACTGTTGAGTTGGAACTCTTCCTCGTTTTTTGCCTCTCCAACTGGACACAGTGACATTGGAGGAGTAGCTCAAGTAAGTTTAGATATATATTTCTACAATAATTTTGTCTTTAATTTGCAGTGCCAGTGTCAACATCGTTGTTCCAGCGCATGCAAATTTTACCAAAGTTTTCCCATTCTTGATTTTAATATATCTCATGATTTTGTACATATTGTGACACTGCGATGTAATTTAAATTACAGCACTGGAACACAATGGACAAATATATTGTAAAAGGAACATGTAAAAAATGAAGACACTTCAAACTGATAGTGATATTCTTGAGGCTCTAGAAGAAAATGATAGTCCAGTTTTTGATATGAATGACGTCCAAGAAGCCGGAGGTGGAGTAGACCGAAGTCATGCACACCGTAGTACAAGAGAAAGAAGTGGTTCCCCGGATCTCTTTGGTTCAGAATGTTCTCAAAACTCAAATGAAATTCCATCCAACTCTGGTAACATAGAGATTTTACGGAAACAGAACTCGATGTAGTAGATGTGAGTGAGAATGAGAGTGTAAAAAAAGACAGTGTCAAAATCCAAAAACAAAAAAGGAGGAGGAAGACAGAAAAGCCCAATCTGGTAAAAATTCATCGTTGAAAAACATTCAAATACAAATGTACCATTGTCTGCTGTGTGTCAATGAAGTAAAAAGAAAATTACCCCAAGAGTAAAAAGACTAAGGAAACACAAATGTCCAATTACACGTGGGAAAGTTGGTTCAGCGTCAAATGGGATGTTTTGTTCCACTGTCAAGTTTCCCTAATACCCCTCCAAATTCTCAAGACAAAAATCAAAAGACACAACAGGATATCAGAAAACATCTAAGAATTATAAAACCAGCACAACGACAAGAACTTGACAATAAAGTGGGTAGAATAGTGTTCGGAGCCAATCTTCTGTTTAGATTTGTTGAAAATCCACAATTTGTTGACTTTATCAAAACTCTTAATCCAGCATATGAATTACCGGGAAGAAAAAAAGTAGGAGACTCAATTCTAAATGAAGTGTGCCTCGAAATGAATTCATAGAGCGTTTGAATAATTTGTAAAATATATGAAAAGCGTTGAAAAAGCGTCATAATTTGAGAAATTGGCAACGTTACGCGAGCGTTAGTAACGATTACCCAACGCTCTCGGTAAGCTACAATTTCAACGCTTTTCTAATAACATTCTGTTTGCCGTGTATTCATGTGCTTTATTTGCTTTTAAAGTAATAAAACTAAAGCAAATACCAGGAGTTGGTAATAATTTCAGCATCATTCCCAATAGTAGAAGCTTCTACATCTTGGTGAAACATCTTCAACTTCCAATTCATTTTCAATTTGTTCATCAATAGAGTCACTGTGAGTCGAGTCAACCTCTTCACTTTCCATACTGGCATCTTCAATTTGAATTTCATTTTCAGTGTCTTGAGAATAATTTGGTTTATCATCCACAACAATTGAATTTGAGACACCAATTGTACTAGTGGCAGCATTGGCTAGTCTATTTAAATGTCCACGACTTATCATGACCAATACAATAGACCAATCATGCCGATTTTCGAAATTAGCCTTCCCTATTAGTTGAACCGCATTTCTGCCAAATTTAATGACATTTGGTGCAAAGTTGCGACCTCCACTTAGTTCACAAGCACCTTGACCTAGTTGTTTTCGGAGCCCCACTCAAAAGTAGGGACTTCGTTCGTAACTGCACTCCGTCAATGATTATTAAAATAAAAGAGAGACCCCAAATTTGGACTACTATATACCAGGAACATGGCCATGTTCCATATCCATTAGGACGGAGTGAGCATTTGTCGTTGTCTGTACATAAACAAGAAGCGAAAGTTGTAGGTTGCTACGAAGCCTTAGCTTTCGTAGCTCTTTATCCTCATCAGTATAACGGTTCCTTCCAGGACTTGCTCCCCCGAGCCCAGACCATGTACACCTCTGAATGAAACCTCAATTTGTAGGTGTATTCTTTTCACAGTTGACAGCTGGTATGACCCGACCCACAACAAAAAGTTATTAACGATTTTTCAGTCTTTTCATTCGAATTACATTAATAAAATTTGGAATTTGTAGCTAGATGTGGGGCGGACTGAGTTCGGAGTGCAATTCAATTTTAATTTACGTACAAAGTTAATTGCAATTAGATTACAATTTGTACCCCCAGGTGCACAAGTAATCGTAAAAACGAAAAACTGTATGTGCATAAAGTTTCTCGGCCAAAATTTTGAGATTGTCAGAACAACTCAATGAACGTCGACCGATTTGGTTGTATCAAAGTGAATAATTCACAAAAGACGCAAGGTGATTAAAAATGAATGAATTCACAATTAGAAAATATCACCAAATTTAGAAAAAGGGAGCTTCTTTAATTTTATTAGATACTAGCGACGAGTTTCGGTCAATGACCTTCCTCAGGCAGAGTCAGAAGCATAATGACATGTATCAAAGTGAAACCGATACAAGCATTAAATTACGCTTCTAATGGCTCCTAACACGACTTCCGGTGACTTTCAGATCCGGAGATATCGGTAAGAATAAACAAACTTTGTTCGTTTCCACGGTATTCGAATTAAAAATTCTCCTGCATAAGCTAAGAGTTGTACCATATTGTGACCCATCACAAAAAGTTTCTACACTGTCAGAGGACCTACACACCAAATATGAAGAAATTTCAATAGACCCCACTGCCTTCAGAACAACTTGTTTTTTGGTGCTGATAAGGCACCCCATTAAGAGCCGAATAAAATCATCCCCGAAAAAACTTCAGGTATAGGTTCAGGAGACCCTACCAAAGATTTTTGGTTTTTTGATTTTTGCGTTGGACCATCTTTTGGTCCGTCTCACATGGTTACAGAGGGGCTAAAGTTTGTTTATTTTAGCGGATATCTTCTGAACCGAAAGTCACCGAAAGTCGTGTGAGGGCTCAAAAGAAGCGGAATTGAATGCTCGTACTGATTTTCCATTAAAACCACCAAATCGGTCAATTTAAACACTACACTCTAAAAACGAAATGGTCAACTTAACGTTGAATCCCGTCAATTAGGACTTACATTATTTTTCACGTTGTTTTGATCTAAAATACGGTTAAGCAAACAATTTTTATGTTGTTTTAAACTTATTTTGGATTAAAACAACGTGAAAAATAATGTAAGTTCTAATTGACGGGATTCAACGTTAAGTTGACCATTTCGTTTTTAGAGTGTAGTTTTCAAGGTTTGAGGGTTTTGGAGGGGTGAGTGAATGCAGCTGTTCTGAAAGAATTTTTTCGAATTCCTCAGTGTTGCACGTACAAAATGAATGCAGCTGTTCTGAAAGAATTTTTTCGAATTTCTCAGTGTTACACTTACAGAATGAATGCAGCTGTTCTGAAAGAATTTTTTCGAATTCCTCAGTGTTGCACATACAGAAAAACTACATGTAATTCCCGTCATAATGACGCCATGCACATGATTCTACGCCACATGTATTGGGAGAAACCCAGCTGACAACCAAAAAGTCCTTATTCTTTTATATATAAGATTAAATTATAAGGTCAATAATACAACAGAGGATATTAAAAAGGCATTCAAGTCACGGTGTTGTTTAAATGTCAATGAAATATAAGACAACAAAATGCAGAACTAAGGCTTTTCAGCACCATGTGTTTTTTATTGACTTTATTGGCAAATAATTGGTTATTAAATTCTGACATGTTTTCAACCAAATGAGATGCAAAGAACTAGTCGAGGTTTTTATGCACAGTTTCTCTTAGAGTAATCTAATCCATCTTGATTTTTATGTGGAGTGTTGCGCAGACTGTTTTTGATGAAAAAATTTGTCAATAGCACTTTAAATGTTTTTGAAAATGAAACCTCTTCGTCACAAATTTGTTTGTCAAATTAAAGTAAACAAAAATTCAAACAGACAACATGTTTAATATGAAATGCACACAATTTCATTTTTCTCCCAAAGCGAGTTGGAATATGAAAATGAATGTTGTCATTGTTGTCCCCAGAACCTACGTCATTAAGATTTTATTTAATTTTCTACTCATTTATAATTGCAAATAAAAACTCACGGAAAAAATAATGGAGTGGTCAATCGCAAAAAAATTATTTGCCGTGAGACGCCATTTCCAATTTATAAACCAACGGCTCACTCTCTCCAAATCCAGAACTGAAATCTACCAAAAAAAATCACCGTCAATTTATAAATTTTCCCCAAATTCTATTTAAATAAATTCTATTTAAATTTACATTTTGAATCCGATCCGACTTCCCAATGATACTCTCCAATTTCTCTTCATTTCCCTTAATCTGTGGAATATCAAAAACCATTTGAAGCGTTGCAAAACAAATCGATTGGTACAAAAAAGGGATGATTTTAGGTTTGTATACAAATAATTTACATCAAACCTTATAAATTAGGATCATTTTGATATCAAAAGTAAAAAGTCATCTGCCACCGTTTTTGAGTTGTAAAATTTTTAAAGTTATTTTTTAACATTTTGAAATGACTATAACTCATAAAATAACTGCCAATTAAATATTCTGCCTTTTTAAAACCTTATTATAAATAGAACACATTATATTAAAATTATGAATTTTTTTTTTCAAAATATTTGGTGTGTTTTTTTAAAACTTGGGCCGCCCAATTATTGGATTGAAACTTGCACCATTTACTTGTTTCTGTCCATAAAATGAGCTATTAAAATTTGGTGTAAATAATTTAGCGGCCCAAAAAGTTATTAATTTTTTAAGGTGGAACTACTTTTTCGACGGAGGAGTACAAAGAAAAGATGCTCCAATATGTACATCCATAGTTAAAATATTGTCAGTTTATTTTTAATTCACAACTTAACTGCATTGGTCACTTTTAAACGTAAATTCAAGTTCACCTTCTACCTATCTCATCCTGCGTTCCCAGTGAATTTAACTTAATTGAAATTAATTCAATTTCTTTTTGCATATCGTACAGCGTTTAGCTTTTCTGTGCGGTTTTTCTTTATGGTTTTTTCCGGGAAGCATTCAAAGATCAAAAAAATAAAATAAAATTTCAAAAATTATTTGCTCGTAAACGGTGACAGCTAGGACAGCGTAACTTTTGATAAAATGATTATAAAATTATGTAGGTAGTTTGTATTAAAAATATAAAATATACATGTTAAAAAATTTCCAATTGTCCCTGTAAATTTGTCTTGCAACGGTTCATTTAAATTTAATTTCCAATTAACATAAATTGACAAACCTTTGTCACCATAAATTCCCCCAGACTGGCTACAATAAAAAAAACTGCAATCCAAAAAACAATGTGAATTAATTTAAATCTCGCCATCACTCCCTCAATCGCGAGAGAGATGCCAACGTCAATGAAACTAAGACTCGCGACTGACACAATAGCAAAGGAAAGATACCCCGGCAAATTTGAATACTCATGAAAACAGATGGTCAATTCCTGGAAATGTGTACTGATCTCTTTGAGGGAGATAGAATCCCGGGTATTTATTATAGACTCTGGGAATTTGAATCTTTCAACCCCTTCCGTCTTCTTTTGCCATTTCAGGGCAAATTGGTGCAGGATTTGATCGTGAATCTCAATGAGAGTGACGCCATAAAAAACGATAAAAATGAGAGCAAACCAGTAGGTACAATTGACACAATAGTCTTCAACCAGAGCAATGACTCTCTCAGGACCTTGCATGACCCGAGTCAAATAATTTCGTAGGGTAAAATCAAGGGCTGTTGTATTCTCATTGTCATTCAAATATTGGTCAGTGTGGAGAACTTTAATCCACTTCCGGACCACTGTACCTTGACCAAAGATGACAGTGAGAACGGTGAGCGTCCCATACTTGAATTTGTGGGTCAAGTAAGTGGCAGTGGAGATGATTTGAATGTCCCGCAATTTGTTTTGGAGAGTCTCAACAGTTTTGATGAAATTGAGAAATTGATGCGCTGTTTTCAAGACAATGAGACGAATGACAACACTGTTGTAATATAAAAACCAAAGTAGGTGGAGACAAAAACTATTTGACGGGAGAGAACAGTACTTTGGGTTATATCTGAGACTTGATTGTGTATGAACAAGTCCAAGGATATCAAGAAAGGGTATAAAGTTAAGAGAGAACTGAATAATGATAAAGGATGACGGTAACTAGTCACCTCTAGGCCAAGGGGTTCAACCCAAGGCCATGGATTACGTATACGGAGGAGCCCAAAGAACCAAAATTGGGTTATGAAAAATACTTGGGTGAATTTATTCATTTTATTAATTTTTGTGTAAAAATTTGAAATTTTTTTCAACGCTGAATCCAACGAGAACGGATTGGGAACGATCAATGTGGAATTTATTGAGCAGTTTAACTCTATTTTTATGGATATTTGGTGACAAATATTTGCGGGCAAATATACAAACAAATTAATTTGAGAGGAAGGTACCTTTAATTAAGACACCTGCTTCGCATTTCTGAAGGGGAGAATAATTGAACTAATTTGACGGTAGACATTGTCAGGGTTTGTAATTTTAAAATTTAAAATTTTATTGGACGAATAATGTCAATATTTACTGGTGAAGGAAAATCATTTTCAGAATTTTTAAAAAAATATTACGGCCCAACCTTGTCAGAGTATTTTGCAAAAAAATTGCACAAACTATATAAAAGATTTATTAGTAATAAATTATTACACTAGAATTACTAGAAAAGATTTCGTATTTCTGTTCAAAGTCAATTTTAGTCATTAAATGACCCTGGTTGTGGGAAAGACGCATTTTTTTTCATTCGTATGCATAAAAAATTGAAACAAAATGCCCACCCGGATGAAAATTTTCTGTGGGTTTTTGGCCAGGATTTTTGACCTTTTTCGCCAGGATTGAGCGGGTGTTGTGCAGAAAATTTCTGACGAAATTTTCGGCAAGACTCCATTGGTCCTGATGGGGTAATTTTTTTCTGGCGAAAAATTCAACAGGATTTTGCCCTTTTTCGCCAGAATTGTGTGGGAAATTTTCGTCCGGGCATTCTTTAAAAAATAGCAAAACCTTTGTTATGAATGTTGCAAATTTTTGTGCATAAAAAAAGTCGGATATTAAACTATTTTTATTGAATTTCTTTCAACAATTTGACTAATAATTAATGGGAAAGAGCCTTCTCAGGATGAGTACCCAAATGACCTGGTGAAGGTTCCCCCTTGACTTCTCCATATAAAGTTGCAATTTATTTTTAAATCGTTCCACTTCCCCGCTATCAGTCATCCATTTGCTCTACCTATTGCCATCTTTCAAATGGTAAATTGACGAAAGGTTTCTCACTCAAACTATTTACTAAATCTTAATTTTCTTTTGTACAGATCACACACGGCTGACCCTTCTTCCCAGTCGTGATTGACTTTGAAATTTTCACACCGTTTTGGATCATCACCTTCTTCATGGGTCTCACACTTTTCATTGGAGCTTTAATGGTAAACATTTCCCACAAAATTCTACCACAATTCCTTTTCAAAATCTCACCCCAATTTTATTCACAACTTAGTCCAATCTTTGAGCAGAATTTGAAACATTTTCATGAAAAAGTCATGGGATGGGTGTGGGAATTTGTACTTGTGTCTGACTCAAGCACAAATTTGACGTATTTCTGTATTTAAAGGCGGGAAATTAATTGAAATTTTTTGTGTTTTTATCTAGAAATGTATTTGTCTTTTGAAAATCTGGAACGTTTACGCAGTAATCGTGATCACTCTTTGCGTTGCCTCAATATGTAAGTGTTTAACAAAGAAGGAATTCCCATTTAAAGCCCCGTTTAGACTCGACGTGAAAGGGGACGTGAACGTGAAAGTGAAACGTTTTCACGTCCAATTCACGTTAATGTAACGTGAAAACGTTTCACTTTCACGTTCACGTCCCCTTTCACGTCGAGTCTAAACGGGCCTTAAGATTATAGCCCTCATTATTGCAATTTACACCGTTTACCATGCCATCACTATTTGGGGGATCAGCATTGACATTAAGGAAATTAGGGCAGAATCAGCCCAACCGGAAATTCGACCAGCACCCGTTGCCCCTCAAATGGAGCATTCAGTCAATTTGACTCATTCCCCAGTCATGGGAGGAACAATTCCGCCTCCTTCTGCTTACACTTCTATGGTCACCTATCGTGACCCCAATGGACAACTTCGGGTGGTCATGCAAGTTGACATTCCTTTGGCCTCTTTGAATCACTCTCAATTTGTACCATTAACACAAATTGAGACTCCCCGCTCTCATTGGGTCACATCAGGTCAAGTGGGGATTCAAAGTCAACATTGTGACATTGAATCGACATATCCTCCCTCCTACGAAAATTTAGGACCACCCACCTACGAGGAAACCCTTGAGGGAAAGAAATGACTAATTAATGCGGACAATTCATTCCATTTGTTGAAATATTTTAAATGTGCGGGAAACTTGAAATGGAATTAAATAACTTGTATCAATAAATTGAGTTGTTGAAAAATTATATTGTTGAATTGAATTGAAAATAAAAATTATTTTTTGAACATTGATGATTTTTTTTTGGATCCATCCAACTTTCTCATGCACGTAAAAAATGTGAAAATTGCTCCATTTAGAAAGAGACACTTTGACCCTAAACTGACCTAGTGAGTGTTCATGAGTCAAAATATTATCATTATTTTCCTCTATACTTGTCAGAGTGGCTGTACTAATCCACACATTGTCTCAAACTATAGTTTAACCCACACAACTTCCTCTCCAATCTCCCCGTGTAAAATCTCTACTTTCCCCGTATCTCTTCTCCTTGCAAAGCATAGCCGGCTCTCTTCCATCTCTCTCTCTTCCCGTACCCGGGTCTCGTTTCTCTCTCCGAATCTCCCCGAAAATCTCAAGGCCGTTCATGCGAGGGAATGGATAAACCTCTACGATTTCTCCCACATTTTTCACTAAAAGGCTTTTCTCTTTCTATATTGTAAATAATTTGAGACTCATGTCGTCAACCTTCTCCAGAGAAAGTATGGCCCAATATTGTACGTGTTACACAAGACAGAATAAATATTCTCTACCTATTGCCACCTTTCAAATGGTAAAATGACCATTGTTTTAAAATTTTGACACAATGTACTAAATTTTTTAATTTATACAGATCACACACGGCTGGCCCTTGTTCACAGTCTTCTCGACGGATGAGAAGTGGCGTTCCATTGATGATTTCCAACTCATTTGGACGACCGGCTTCCTCATGGGACTCACACTTTTGATTGGAGCTTTAACAGTAACCATTTTCCCCATATTAATTTCCCACACAACCCTACAATTCAATTTTAATTCCATTTTGGGACAAAATTTCACTAGTCTTTTTCATTTAGTTCAATAAATTCAGCTGAAAAATTGAGCAGAATAATTTCCTAAAGTTCAAAAATTCTACTAAAAGATGACTAAAATGTAGGGGGACGTGTGTGGGAATTTGTATTAGTGCTCAATTTGTGGAGCACAAATGTTTGCGTATTTAAAGGCGAGAAATTAATTCAAATGTGTTTGTATTTTTGTCTAGAAATGTATTTGTCTTTTGCAAATCTGGAACGCTTACGCACTACTGGTGACCACTCTTTGTCTTGCCTTAACTATGATGTGCTTGACACAAAGAGAAAACGCTGCAATGATTACAGCGTTCATTCTGACAATTTACTATGGACACACTATTTGGAGGGTCAGCTTTGAAATGAAGGAGATGAAGGCGGAATCTGCCCGACCAGCACCATCTGCCCTTCAAATTGAGCAGCCGGCGGCTAATTTGACTCATTCCCCAGTTATGGGAGGAACAATCCCTGTCCCTTCTGCCTACTCTCCTACGGTCACCTATCGTGACCCCAATGGCCAACTTCGGGTGGTCATGCAAGTTAACATTCCTCTGGACTCTTTGAATTCCTCTCAATTTGTACCATCAACAACAATTGAGACTCTCCACTCTGATCCAGGTCAGACACCAGGTCAACTGGGGAGTCAAAGTCAACATTGTGACATTCAATCGACATATCCTCCCTCCTATGAAAATTTTGGACCACCCACGTACGAGGAAGCCCTTGAGGGAAAGAAATGACCAATTAATACGGAGAACTCTTTTTATATTGCTGACATATTTTTCATGTGCGGGCAGTGGCGGCGCCAGCCCAACTTTGAGACCAGGCTATTATTCTTTCCAAAAAAGGGCAAAATGAGTGTCAAAAGGGCATTTAGGGGTCAAAAATTACGTCTTAAAAGCTTAGGTACGGTCTGTAGTCTGCTTGGCCTGCCCCTAGCGCCGCCGCTGTGTGGCCTCTTGTGAGCTTTCCTGGAGAACAAGGTCACATGACAATACAGTATTCTATTAAATCTGGTTCTACGTCATAAAAATTTTGCTCAGTATTTTAAACTATTTTTTTAAATTCAGGCGTTGATGGTGGCGCACCCACTCGGGAAATGTACAGAGTTGCTTATCAAGCTCTCGTGGAAGAAATTATGCCACTAGACAATGGAGTGGCAGTACTTTTTGAGGGTCAAGAAGACAGAAGGGTTCCTGCGGTCAATCATGATCTTGTGCAAAAGGGCTCATTTTACATACTTGGTCGTTTCATGGCACATGCGGCCATTCATGGTGGAATTGCTCTTCCAGGCTTGAGTTCTGCCATTGCACATTATTTGTGCTCAAATTCTGAAACTATTTTGCCATCGCAACTTACAGTGGAAGATATTTCATATTATGATGTCCGCCTCGTTGTAGAATTGGTAATTTATTCAAGACAAAATAAAATAATACAGAAGCCGACTAGGCATTTAGTGGAATTAAAATATAACTTAATTATTTGTAATTTTGATTATCTTTGAACAGATTAAAACCTGGATTTTTGGGACCTCCAGTGTCACTCCGTCAGAAGCGGAAATTAAAAAAGTTGCCCGAGAGTCTGGATGGACTCTTGAACTCAGACATTCAGATAAGAATAAAATTCAAGAAAACATTATTTTCCACAATGTTATTGGAAAAAGAATTGTCGAATTGATGTGCATCAAATCAGTATTCCGAGAAATTGGACTTACTGAGTTTATTAATGGTCGTGAGGTACTGATTGAGGCTTTGTTTCCGCCTTTATCGACTCTCAAAATTCCCAAGGATGTCTTCTTGAGACAAATTGAGAGAACTGGTAATTTTGGAAGGGTCAAAAAAATTCTTGAAAAGTTTGTGAATGAATCTGAGGGTACAAATTACAAATATTCAAATACATATTAAATAGTCACTTATTAATTATTATGTACCAGATTTTTAAAACAATTACAACTTCTCTACAGATCCTGAAGTGGTACAGAAATTACTTAATAGCTGGACAGAATGGTACTTTCTTCCCGATTCTCCGTTAGGACTCACCGTGCGTCTTGGGTGTGATTTTTTTGTCCACGCATTCTCCATGGAAATGATAGCACCCCAAAATATTCGTGAAGATTTTTTGCTGAAGAATTTGGACACTTTGTGCACTGGCAGAACTCGTGGATTTGGCGAAATTTAATTTAAACTTTCCATTCATTATTAATCTACGTGTACATAAAAGTTTATTGAACCCATTGCAATAGGTAATGCATTGTCAAGTGGACAAAAAGGATTTTAATTTAGTTGATATAAAAATAAGTTTATTTAGTTTACATTCAT
>JAQIVZ010002851.1:0-17502 GCA_034700945.1 Arrhopalites spinosus | reverse complement strand
CGTCAAAATGTCAATTTCTAATATTTTAATATTAATTTTTGAAGAGCGCTAAATATATTTTATGGAAATCTGAGGGTCTTTTATACAAAATAAAATAAGTTTGAATTTTAATTTTATTGAAGGGGCAGGATATCAGTGTAACAGCAACTAATAAAAACAACTAATTGGTGTACAAAGGTTTTCTGAACTTAAAAATTGTGGATTTGTGTTAACGTTGTTATAAACTCTAAAGTTACATATAGAATTATACGGCGGAAATACTAATTTGTTGCGGGCGTAGCCCGCCGTGAACTAACTTGTAATAGTATATTTTATTGTGGGGTTTTTACACCAGGAACAAATTTGCAATGTACAAAAAGTCACAAACAAAATATCTCTACTCTAAAGATGAGGGTCATACAAATCATTGAAAGACAGGATGACAAACAACTTCAAGTGTTTAATATTTTATTTGTGACTGTATGCACATGATTCGTCAGTCAGAGTTTTTAGAGTAAACCTCTCAGAAGGTTAAAAGTGTATATTGTTTTTTGTCCTCCTTTGTTTGACTTTTTTTGTACGGTCACAATATTATCAATAAAATCGACTAAAATGATGTCACAAATTTCATTATCTCCAGGACTAAAAAAATGAGGCTCAATTTTATACACTAGATCATAAGAGTAACTATCATATATAAAACATTTCAGACTTTGTCTCGCAAATCTAACTACCGCTAACTGCATCAGAAATTCGTTCTCAGATGCGTTCAATGTGATCACATCTTCACAGTACGAAACTGGAGCTTTCACCCTTAATCCCTCCCGTTTGTTTTTTGTACCTTCAGCATCAACTTGTACTGATCCATCAGTATTATAGTCCTTTTCCCACAGAAGTTGAAGTTGTGATGTTGGACTTGCGGTGGGGTCCTCCGGTTCAATATTAAGAATAGCCCATATTCTAAAGTCGTAAAAAAATAATGAATGGTCAATTTCTTGAAATTATCTGCATTCCTTTATGAACTGCTCATTGTTATTAAATTACCTAATAACGCCCTTGTATCGTAGAATAAGTCGTGGACCAAAATTCCTAAGAAAGCCAAATGGTTGCTCTGGTGGTGTATTCTCGGGTAAGTATTCGTTTTTTATGTGAATGGGACCATTCTTTGTCATTCGAAGTAGCTTCAAATAAAATACAAAAATTTCAATATAAACATTGCAATGTGCAAAATGATCAACAGTTCTTTTTGAAAAATGATTCTATCGACTAAGTAGGTATTAGTAGGTACCTACAAGTACATGTGAGGAGACACTTTTTTTGAAAATTTACCTCATATGTTTCCGTTGATTTTTTGTTCTTTCCAATGTAATATGGGGATTCAGTCGGGTCAAAGGACAAAAAGGCATCACGAGATGCTACCTGAATGAGTACATCTGTAAATTCGGTGATCAAATGACTTGGGACCACTTCAAGGTCAGCATTGACCCAGTCAACTCTTGACTGTTTTAACAAAAAGAAACATAAACTTTTAAAACATTCAACATTCTATAGAATTTCAGTTTGAAGTATTGTTTACAAACCTTTGATAGCAATTTTTCCAGATCACATACAATGACCTGTCCACCAGCACAACACAAAAGTAAATATTCTTCCGAAAATTCCAATGTCATCACTCGCCTTCTTTTTGCTGCATCTTTCTGAACCTAAGATTAGCAGATGAAAACAACAGTTAAGAAAAAATAAAATTGTTTTATATATTTATGATTTATCAGATTTATGTAATAACCTGAACATGGACAACCAAACAAAGAGGTGGATAAGAAAATTGTAGAACATCATCAAATATATCACCAGGTAACGTTGATTTCCGACAAGTCACTAAAATTGACGAAGTTTCTGCTTGAAAAGTGACTCTTTCGTACTTTACGGAACCATTGAAAGTGTAAGAATTCTCCAAAGTTCCCGTATTTAGATTGTAAAGTTGAAGGGATGTTCCATCGGGAGGAATCAAGAATAGGACTGGATGTAAGAGTTTTAGATTGAGGGTTGCTGTCGATGTTGGAACATTTGAGTTGGGATAGAAAATATCATACTTTCCAAGTGCACATTTTGGAGTCCCTGTATTGATGGAAAATGCTGTCCGAATACTTTTATTGAGGTTACTGACTGATGGTTGAATCTCTGAACATGTAAAAATACCTCGACTATCAGAACGATGAATAAATTTGCTGTCGATTATTTCCAAGAATATTGCTCTCAATTCTAAATGTGGGTTATTTTTATCAGAAGCCCTCCTTCGTTCCGTAACTAGAAGTGGGTGTTTTGGGTCACAATTAATGGTGGCAACTTGAGCTTTCTCTTGTACAATATTGTTCCCTGGCTGACATTTGACTCGACTTTTATGAAGTTGCTTGACCATATGAGAATTGTAGCTGTTCAAAAAATTTAATGATTGCAAATCAAATTGTAATTTATAATTATTTATAAAATAAATACATCATTTAGTAAATTTAATTTACTATATAATGATTTACCTGAAATGTGACCGATTAGCTCCAGAGTTAAATTGGCACAAAATTGTAGTTTGAACTATTGACAAGGTTTTTACATTCCAAGCCCATGCTGGAAAATTCTTGTGGTGGACTTCCAAAGACTCTTCTTCCTGTTCTTTTCCTTCCAAAGACACCATTGTGGAGATTATAGCAATGCTTTCTAATCCTAATACTGGAGATAACAGAATGACATGATGTCAAAAAGTGAACAACAAGTAGTTTATTTAGTAGTTTTAGCAAAGTTTGTACAACAATTCCTCTGTCAAAATGTCAAAATTGGTCAAAAAAATGGACAAAAATTGTGTCAAAAAATTCAATTCCAAAAAATTCCTGCCGCCGCCAGTATAAGTACGCGGGGTCGTGCCAGGATGTCTATAAGACCATTTAACTATGTCAATGAAAATGTCAACAATTTTTTGGAACGAATTGTTCATTTATTCATTTTGTTGTCATTTAGAAAATTTATATAATAACTTGTTGTACTTTGAAATAATTATCTTATTTCATTCACAAAAAATGAAAAAAAACAACTAACAAATACTTAAATCAGACTTAAATGTAAATTACATAATTTATGATTCATACAGTAAATGATCCTATACAAAAAGAGCAATAGTATTAAAATAGCTACTTAATAATTTGTCACGAAGATTCATCCATGTGTGTTGGAATTCCTTGCCCATGACCATAAAGCTCTTGTAATTTTTTATAAAATTTAGTATGAGGTAAATTAAGTTTTGCACATTCCTCCAAAATTGGCTCTGCAAATACAAAACAACAGCTTATAAAATTACATTGTTTCAACAAAGAAACAAACGGATAAAAATATTTTTTCAAATAGATACATTGTTACAAACTTACGTATTTCATTTTGATCCAAGCATCCAGCCCCAATAAGCATCTGTAGAAACTGGTAGAATCGATTAGTTAAATTTTTTAGTTTCTGCCTGTCATGAAATTTGTACAGTCTTCGGCCATGAACATCCAAGTCTTTCATGAGAGCCATGAGTTGTGGAATGACTTGGAGTTGATCTCCACAATTAGCATTGTCCAGAGCATTTAACAAGGCCACATGAAGTCTTATCCCAGCGGAAGATTTCTCATCCACCTCCTCCTTGACCATACTCCATTTAAATAATTCTAAATAAAACAAATTAAGTATGTTAGCACAGAAGTTTGTAGAAAAATAGTATTAGGACACGCAATGTCCGATACACAAATAAAACATTTACCAAAAATTGGGGAACGTGGGGGTAGAAAACAAACAGAGGGAGATTCTTCAACCCATCCTGTAACTTGTTGAATGACACGTTGAGAAGGAACTGACAAAAAATAAACAAAAGAATATGTTAAAAACTTGTGTTCTAAGTACATGTGCTCTCAATTATAATGAATTTGCTAATGTTCACCTTCTTCAGAGAACATTTTGCCCATGGATATGAGTAAAATGGATGCGAATCGAGGAGCAATTTTGGGCAAATCATTGTATTTATCTGAGTCATCCAATTGTACAATCACATCATGAGCTAGACATAAGACAGGTCGGTCATCAATTCCAACTTCCTAATCATATAACAAAAAAAATTAAATCATCATTTGAAATTTATAATAGGATATTGCGTCGAAGTTAAATCTTACCAGCATCCATGAAGCAACACATTCCAAAATTGAACCAGATTTAGCCGTAACAGCAAGAGATGTGACTAAACTTAGTGTTTTTAGAACGGCAGACACTACAACACATAGTTGATAATTAATTATTTGAACAGGTATGAAATTTACTTAATACTTGAAGTGTATTTAATTCCTTACTTGTTGAACTAGAGCTATAGAAAAATGTGCTGAATAATGCCTGTCTCTCCTCAGCATTTTCTTTACTTGACAAGAACATGAATAAAAGTTCAGCAACTTCCAAATTTTCAAAGACTGTTAATCTCTGTCAAAATTATGTACAAAAATGACACCAATTCAATGCTTTGTCCATAGTGGTTCATACATGTCATGTATCATAAATTATGATTCATAATATTAACTTACCGACGCAAAATTTCCATCAACATAGGCAATGTAATATACATAGTCATCAATATAATGTTTGACAAGTTCAGATCGAGGATCCCACGGTTGATCTTGTGATTTACAGGCATAATAACTTTGATCTAAAAAATAATGACATTACATTATTCATTACATCATGACTTTCATTACAATAAACAACATGACATATTATTAGGCGTAAATGACACATACTTATTTTAGTAATTGCTTCTTTTGTCTTCCGGGGAAAGTCGTCCATCCATACACAATTTAAATAAGTTGTAAAATTTTGTGGAGGGTCCGGGTGAAGCTCCATTTCTCGGTCGTCATCGTCGTCAATTTCACCAGGGCTGAGGGGAAAATCCGTCATTTTGTAGACAAACCCTGAAGTAACTTTAATGATTAAAGTTTAATCCGGTTTAATTTTTTTATTTTTGACAATTTAAAAAAGGCTTTCCCTCCAGTTCCACAAGGGTTTCTTTTGAAGTTTGTCATTGTCTCTCTGTGCATTTTATTTACGTTTCATTTTTCCATTGGCATCAATGTCAAAGGTCACTCTTGCAATTCTAAGACTAAAAAGCAAAAAATCATATTTCAAATTGTACCTCATGAAAGATGAAAAGCACAAAATTCTATGAACATTTAAAAAAATACAAAGCCATAAAGACGGATTCATTTCATTGGACATTGTCCATAAACTTTTTGCAAAAATTATTCAGAACTTTCATGGGTACTAAAAGACAGGAATAAATTTTTTATCGAATTTCTAATAAATCAAGGACTCAATTCTCATAAAACTCGTTCCGAGTACTAACTTGTCGTGTAGTCACGCAACAAAATTTCACAATCTTCTTTTTTAAAAAAAATGTCTCATTCTTCTGAGAGTAATATGATAACTACCATTGTAATTAAAATACAAAATAAAATTCTCTTTCCTCAAAGTCCACCCTACATTTTAATTTTACAAAGAAAAAGAAACATTAATAAATAACAAAGTACCCGTCATATAATATGTTTATAGTAAATTAAATAATTCCTTCTCAGAATTCTTTCATCTTCAAGAGTCGAGTCCAAGCCCCATTCTCACAACAATTTCAACAAATTCCTGGAACCGTCCATTCAGTTTTGTCTTGGACAAAGCATTATCATTGTATTCCTCCTCTCCACGTCTTTAAATGTCATAATGAGGTACTGTACTTAACTCAACCATGTAAATCCCCATAATTGCTCATATCCTCAGATAAAAAAAAACTCTCTGTGTAATATCCATCCCCCCAAGTCAAGTCAAGATTCGCAGAGAATGGCAAATGTTGAACGGGATGAAATGTGTCAATATTTTTTCAAGGAACTATAATAAGACTTGCAAAAAAAATTTTTGCCTATAGTCTTATACACTTGTATGTGTACAATATTATAAATATTATAAAATACTCCAGGGTCACAGAGCCTTAGGCGAATATATCCAAATGTAAACTTTAAACAGTAAATAGATGACGTCACATTTGTGCAAAAAAAAGAAAAAGGATTTAAGCTTCACAGCTTAGTCTCAACCACCAGAAAAAACATTTCAAAGCTTTAATAAACACGTAAAAGAAGACTCCAAAGAAGAATAGGGATTAGCATGTGTATAAAATTAAGCTAATTTTTTTTACAATCTTCTTCCTCCGCCATTTCTGTCTAAATCGTTAGTATAAATGACGACGCTCACATTGTCTTGGCCATGGCCATCCAACCAACAAAAAAAATAATCTTCATCTAGTCTCTTCCTTCTCTCTAATTTATTGCATGTTTGCAATTTTTACAATGAAATTATTACAAATTTTGTGCACATTTTTCTTTATTTTACTCACAAGTGATGGACTTTTAATTAAAACTTTGGAGAAACCACAAAGACCTGAGATTGTTTGTAGAGTAGGACGAAAAGATAATTTTAGGATTAGACTTGTCAATGAAACTAGAGGAGATGGTCAAAGTGTAGAGGCCAAAGTGAATGATCGACTGGAATTTCATTGTGATGCTCCCTATGTCACTCGTTGGGTTGTCAGTGAACATTTTGAACAGGTAAAATTGTTAATTAATTAATGGTTAGTACTAATAAATAATTATTTTTAATCATTTTTTGGGGGTTTTTCCAGTTACTCGTTGCAGTACCAAAAGTGACGCGAAGAGTGGAAAATAATTTTGAGAGCGGTCCATTTAAATTTCATTCAATTCTTTATTTTTCAATTCAAAAAAGACTCAGTGGCTCTGTTGGGTGTCAAAGTATTCAAAATTCTTCACTTGAGTCCAAAATCCATGTTTTTATCCCAGGTATCTATTTTAATTTAATTGCTATTTTTTTAAAGAGAAATATGTTAATTGTAATTAATTTTTGTAGAAGGTAAATTTTTTGTGGGGGGAGATGCCCAAATTAAAATAGAAGAAGAATCTCCAATAGAATTAATTCCATGTCCATCCAATTATCAAAATGATGCTTCTGATGTCGAATTGTTTCAAATTATTCAAGTAACAATTATAGTAACAAAGTGATTACAATAATTAATTACCAGTTAAGATAGTAAATTAAAAAACATTTATTTGTAGGATGACACTGGAGACGAGTACAAAAGACCCATAGAAGGAATTTATGATCCAAAAGTTGGATTTTATATCAAAGAAAATGAAACAAATAATGAGACTGAAGGGATTTTTCAATGTGTCGCTGGGTCAGAGAAGGTCACCATTGAATTCATTGGACAGAAAAATGAGACTATTGAAGGAGATGTCACAGGTTAAATATCAGGAAAACATCAGTACATTAATTACTTGTAAATATAATTAACATTACATATTTTTTAAAATTAGGCTTAACAAAGGGAACTACTACCGTGAATGAGTACGGAAGTCCAAATTTAATTTGGCCCCCGACTGGAGGTCAAGTCATTTGTGAAAATAAAGACCACAAACCATCGAGACAGTTAATTCAAAGTATTAGTTGTGAGTCTCCCTATGACTGTGACCTATTTCGACCTTGTTTTACCAGTCCAGATGTAAGATAAAATTTAAATTAACTTAATCAATTCAACTAATTTCATTTTCATCTGTAGGATTGTCCAGAAAAAATGACAAAAGGAGGAGGATGTCACATTGGAGCCTGTGCTATTCTTAAAGAGAGTCAGTACAGTGGACTGATCAAGTGTACGGCTGGGAGAAATCAAACGATTGAATATTTTTTCACAGGATTGGATCGCAGACGATGTAAATAAATAATTTTGAATATTTAATTGACAAATTAAAATAATCATTAAAACATTTAAATTTTTTAGACACTACCACAAGCGCAATTCCAAAAAGAGCCCTCATTCAAATGGACATTGACAATCCCAAACCGGTGTTGTACACAAATGAACCAGTTTTCTTTTTTTGCCAAGCAGCCAGTTTTCTTTTCACATATGATCTCCAATTTGCCGCCATTTTCAAAAATGAGACAACATCCCCACTACCAAATTGTAAATTATATTAATTAATTAAATTAAACTCCGTTTAAATAATTCTTTAAATATTTAGATGCCTATAAATTGGCCGATGATGACGAAGTAGAAGACAGAGAGTCAAGGGGGGCCATTCAACAAGGAATTTTTGTCAATTTAACGAAAGACATGGTCGCCATCGTGTGCATGGCTCCATGGTACAATTCCAGTGAATGGATAAAAAGTTCTATTGAATTCATTGCCAAAGGTAGAATTTTTTTTAATACAAAAAAATTAAAAATTAAATTAAATCATAATTTCTGATTTTAGACGTTCTGGCTCCTTCAATTAACAACTCAAGCCAAAGTGGTCACCAAGTTTTCTATCGAGGAGAGTCAAATCGAAATTTACTCTGTTCAGTGAGGGGAGAGCCCAAACCAAAAATAACTTGGTTTTTCAATGACACGGTACAATTAACTTTAATTTAAATCAAAAATTGAAATATTGTACTAAATTAAATTTTTAAAATAGGAAATTAATGGAGATAATAATTTCGAGATAATTCCAACAAAGGAAGGAGGATCATATTTAAATTTTCCACTAATTGAAGACAAATTGGAAGGGACATATCGATGTCAAGCAAAAAATATTTTGGGAGTGACCTCCATTGACTTTCGAGTTCAAATTCATGGTATTCCAACATGCCTAAATGAAGACTATACGCTTGACTAATCTGCTGAAGCCTCTCTCTTTGTTTCTCTCAAGTAGTTTTTCTAGTTTTTCTGCAAATTTTATTTATCATTAATTAATTATTAAATTAAAATTACATGACATACACACAAGCTCTCTCTTGTTCATAAAGTGCAAACAATCGAGTCAATTAATTAATTAATTTAAATTATTTGACCCACTAATTAGCTTACATAACAATTTTATCCTTTTCGTTTTGTTTTTTTTCTCATTTATAAATAAAAACGGGAATATTTTATGGTCATGATTTTCAAAGACTCTTGGTTATTTTTTTTGAATAAATTTGATTAGAAAGAAAAGTATTGAATCGTGGAGCAATTTATGGGCTAAGCATTGGAGGCTCCATTGGTCTTTTAGCACTGACCCTTGCATTTGTTTTAATGTGGAGGAAATACGTCATCACAAGAGTAATTCATTAATTATTTAACTGCTTTAATTAATTTAATCTGACCTTGTGCATACTAATTTCTATTATCTTTTTTGAATATTCCGCCATAGAATAAACTCCGTAATTTGACCATTGAAGAAATTCAAGAATTTGTTCATGGTAATCCAGAGGCCCTTCAAATTAATCCACACTATGGATGCCTCCCAGCCCAATATTTACCATTTGACTCCAAATGGGAAATTCCTGATGCAGACATTAAAATTTGTAATTTGAAATTGCCATTAAAAAATATTTAATAGTTGACTATATAAATTTTAATTGAAAACTTTATTGTTTTTAGTTAATGACTCAGTATTGGGAAGTGGTGAATTTGGTATGGTTGTTCGAGGTCAACTTTTGGGTCAACCTGTTGCTGTAAAAACGACTAAAGCTCATGCAGACGTCAGTTATTTCAAAGCTCTTTTGATGGAACTCAAAGTGATGGCATATATTGGCAAACATCAAAATATTGTTCATTTTCTTGGCGCTGTCACCTCTAAAATTCGTGAAAGTAATTTAATTTTGCCATATTTAATTTAAATTGAAATTAACTTCATTTTCATTTTGGAAAAGGAATTGTCTACGTTGTGGTCGAATTGAGTCCCATTGGAAGTTTGGAACAGTATTTGATATCGAATCGAGGAATTTATGATCATTTTATGATGGATCAACAAGCAATTGATCCAAAATTACTTGAAAAAGGGTGAGCTTAGCTATTATTTTCAAAAATAATTTTTGTAATAATGAATTATTATGCAGAATTTTAATTACTATTATTTTTTCACTAGAAATGGAATGGCGTACATAAATTTTGAAAAGAAAGTCTCAACAATTGATTTTGCCAAATGGTCCTATCAAATAGCGAGTGGCATGGAATATTTGGCTCATAAAAAGGTGAGTGGGGGGAATTTTGAATTAAGCTGTTTAATTAATTTTAATTTAATTTTAAATGTAATTAAAGGTAATTCACGGAGATTTGGCAACGAGGAACGTCCTCCTGTTCACTGGAGAGACAGCCAAGATTACAGATTTCGGTCTCAGTCGTCAACTCTACGAACACACCAACTACATTAAGAAAAATGAGGTGACATTTATGGGGCGATATTTCTTACAGAAACATTTCCAATTAAAATATTTCCTACTAATTTCCAATTAAAATTCATTTAGATTCCACTTCCCTGGCGGTGGATGGCAATTGAGAGTTTACGAAATTTGGAATTCTCTACAAAATCTGACATTTGGTCTTACGGTCAGTTTTCAAAATATTCAAAAAATTGTTTCGCAATTTTAAAAATTGTCTTTTTGACCTTTGTATAGGAATAACCGTGGCAGAAATATTTACAATGGCAGAGCTGCCCTACGCGGGCGTCTCATGGAGTTTAGACTTTCTAGAGAAATTAGAAAAAGGACTGAGAGTGCGGAAACCGAAATTAGCGACGGATGCAGTGTACTTAATTAAATTAAATTTAAATTAATTATTAAAATTTAATTAAATTTTGTAATTTATCTCTAATTTAGCTACGACATCCTCCTCAAATGTTGGCATCCAGTTCCTCAGTGTCGAATTTCATTTGAAGAACTTAAAGAATTTTTTTACAAAATGCTCACCAGTGACTTGACTCCGTAAGTTTTTAAATTTATTTCTAAATTAATTGTCAATTAACTGTCCTTGTTTTCATTTAGGCAAGGAAGTTACGTTAGGATAGACCACACGGCAGCCTTACCGGACTACTGTCTTTAGTCAATTAAATTTCCCAAATAATTAAATGTTATACCTTCGCCTTATACGTATTTTATACTTAACTTCCACATGTCTTCAGTCAATTAAATTTAAAGTCACAAATTATTAAATGTATATGCCTTATACGTATTTTATACTTAACTTCCATGTACTTAAACTTTGACCTTTGTAACTTGCATGTTTTTATTACAAAATGAACAATAAATTATTTGACAGATTTAATTTCCAAGTACAAACCAATTAAAAATTAAAGTTTCAGTTCATTCAATTGACTTGTAAGCCTGTCTGAAGCCTGTTGAAGCCAATTTTTTATCATTTTCTCCAATTTGTATACTGTCGTCTCTGGAAAACGCTGTAGTGTAAATTCTGAAAATATTAATTGAAAAAAAAATTAAAAAAAATTAATTGACAATATTAATAGACATACCAATTAATAAATGGTAATTAATTTTAAATAAAAATAAAAAATTTGTAATGATGAGGAACCTATGAGGAAGGAGACGAGAGCCTTCAAATCCCGGAAACTTTTCTTGCCATCCCGGCCACTCCAGCTAAATTCCATAGCAAGCTCATTTGTTATAAAATTCCGCAGATTTAATTCCAAAAATTCTTCCCCTGATTCTCCCTCTTGTCCCTTCAAAGTCTCCGTCTGAAATGAGTCATAAAATTAAAATTTTGCTTTTACTCTTGAAATAAAATTGTAAGGGCAGATGGTAATTTTTTAAAAAAATGGTAAAATTTTTTTTTTTACCATTTTATGGCGAATGAAGGGCTCCTTGGATTGGAGACGAGAGTTGATTTCTTCTAATTGAGGTATTGTGGACAAATAATTTGTCCAATTATTGGAGAATTTGGCCGTCAGTTTTTGGTAAACGAATGACGGGGGATATTGAAGTTGGAGACGGTGGGTGAGTTGTTGACCCAATACTGGATCCCCAGGGACTACGACCTCCATTTCTCCATTTTGTCGAACATTTATTTGACATTCAACTTTTCGCACTATCTTCTCTGGTAATTTACTGTCACTCTTATCCGGGTCAATAGATTCTTGTGTCACTTCCTCCGAAGGGACATTTTCTCCTGTGTCCATTGAGATCTTTTACAAACAGATTTTGGGCTTTAATTTCTTTCTGGGAAAGCACAATCTGTAGATTCAGATTGACACTGGGACTAGTCGAGAGTATTATTTAAAATGAAGACACAAAATGCAGAAAACAAAATATTTTGAAAATAAATAAAATGAAAATGGAGATTCAGTATAAAATTTGAGGACGTATAGCCCTGGACAGAGTTGTGAAACAAGTGAGAGAAAAAGAAGGTAAATCAGACGCTAATGGAACGTTTGAAAGGGTACACAGCATAGGGATGACGTCATCAAATTTTTCCAATGAGTGGGGTATTCCTCATGTGCTAAAGTTATCTTTTTGAGAGATTATTTTATGCGTCATTCATGGTATAATGTAACGTTGGGGTTTATTTCTATTGCATTTCCCTCTCGTGAATGGACAATTTGACTATCATCCAATTTGTGGTTTTTTGAAGAAGGGACATTTCATAAGAATAATTTAAAATGTCATATATTCTGACCACGTTAAGTCTACGTTTCAATTTTTTTTACATGTCATGCTGACACGTTGAATTTTTAAGTGCAAATAATTATTCACCAGTGAAGTGTTTCATGTTGTTTTTATTTCGTTAAGAGTTGGAAATTTTTTGGTGTATCAGTAATCGTCAATATTCGTTTGGTAATATTTTATAAACGTTTTTTTAGAGAAAGAAATACTGGAACGACTAACTTTTAACATTTTCATCTTTGATGATCCTTGCCAAAATTGGGCTGACCTTTTTTTTTTTTGACCAGTCAACTCATCTTTCTTCAGCAGAAACACTGCTCAAAAATTTACTTGCCATGGGTCGCTATAGAATCCGCCAAAAATCATTGAAAAAAAACATTCACTGCCAAAGACTTGCACCAGGCATCCATGATACTAGCCAGTACAATTCAAAGTTTTGAATTTTAACCGTAATTGAATTAATTAATTAATTGACATCAAAATTCAATTTAAATGTATAAAATTTGGCCTTGAATTAAATTTAAAATTGAGGAGTGATAAATTTAAAAAATGTCATCAACTCAGTCATCATCCCAATCATCTCAGAGTCACAAACAAATTGTTTTGCCACCTCTTTGCATGCCTCCACAGTCATTTCCTCAACCCTGCTGTCCTCCCCCTTGTTTTTACCCTCCTCCTTGCTTCCCTTGCTGTCAAGTAACTTTCCATTTTAATTATAATTAAAGAATTTAAGTTACAAAATCCATTTTTCATTCTAGCCAAATCCTTGTTGTCCTCAGCCTTGTTGTGTAAGCGCTTACTTTGACTAATTAAAATTTAAAACTTCCGCTCATAATTATTTTCTAAATATTTTAGCCTCCATCATGTCCACTCCCAGCTTGTTGTGTAATTAATGAATTAATTATTTTTGTTGAATATATTTTTGATCAAAATGTAAATTAATTTATTGACCTGACAGCCTCCCGTTTGTTGTTCGCCATGCGTGCCTTGCTGTCCCAAAGTTCCTTGTGCTCCTTGCTGCCCCCCTCAATGTGGGCCATCAAATCAAACAAAGTCTCGATGTAATTGTTGTGGGGGTCGTTCCACTTTAATTTGTGTTCCCCGCGGAGCACCCCCTCCCTGTCGGCCATGTTGTCCGCCCTGCTGCCCGTGCCCTCCTCAATGTTGTGGGGATAATTCATCGTCGGACAAGCCGCCATCTTTCAACAATTGCAACTTTTATTGTTCAGAACTTCCCAAGGGATTTGGAGGTCAAGGGTCAAATCCTCCTGAACAAGTTCAAGATGAATGTATTCCAGAGCCAGAATGTTGCCCAGATTACGAATGTGATGATTATGGTGGCAACAGAGCGGCAGGGGATGATCAATTGGCTCCCATCCCAAGAGGACTCCCTGGTCAGTACAGTTCACAGGGTCAGGGGTCACGTACAAAAAATAATTGGAATTATGACCCCAAACCCACTCCCACTCGTCGTAGTGGAGGTCGTGGGCGAGGTCAATTTAGAGGGGGGAGAAAGAGGGGTCAATTTGATTTTGATGACGTGCAAGGGAGTCAATGCTCTGAAGACATGTCACACCCGCCTAGAATCCCACCCCGAAATGGGTACAATCGTCAAGACCAATGGGCTTATGAAGAAGGTGGGTCGGATTGTGAGCCAGTAGAGAATGAGCCCAGTTTCGCTACTTATCACACCACGGCGACAACAACTCCCAATTCTTTCAAGGGCTCCTCATTCTTGAGCCATCATCTTGGCCCTGTGGTCAGTTGTAAGGGTGAAAGGTCAGAGAAAGTGAATGTGGACAGTTGGAGTGGTACCCAGACTCCTCCATTGAGACGAAATAAATTAATTGAGACCAAGCAATTACCCAAAACAGTCAATGAATTCAATCAATCAACCCCTCCTGACCTTAGTGACATGGCCACTGAAACAGAGGACAAGGCTGCCACGGCTCCTGTCCAAACCCAAAGAACCACCTTGGACACAGCCACAGGTCCTTTGACTACTATTCTCCCAACTTTGAGAGGAGTCTCAAAAATTCCCAAGGCCAAGGCCCTCACTGCCTCAGGGGTCGAAGTTCGAAGTCAACTCCCTGAAAATGTTTCAATTAAGTCAAAATTGTCAACCTACAAGACCCCTGGGGCAAACTTTGCAACGCCGAGAGTGGGGGGAGGACGTAGAAAATTTAAAAATCCTGGAAAACTTGACCCATCTGGACTCTATCCTGATCAAAATTTGTACGCGTCTCGACCTGGAGATAGAAGGGTGAGGACGAATGACCTTGATCCCAATGAAATGGACACAAAAGAAATCGATAAACTTTTATGGGTACTCATACCCTCCGCTGCGACCCCCATAAGCACACTCAACATTTTTGGTCCCAATTGTCCGGACATTGCCAGCAGTGACTTTATCAGTGCTCCCCCCACTCAACCTGGGTGTCCTGTGAATTGTGATCTGATAAAAATTCAGAGTGGCTCCATGGTCAAGACGAGAAATGAAATGCCCTCATTTTGTCGAAGAAGAGCTCGCTCGTGTGACTACCAAAGAAAGAGACACAAACGTCGCACAGGGACAGCTCTGGAGTGTAGTAGGGAATGTGAATTAATTTGCAATTTTGATGACCCTAATCCTCCAGCAACTTGCCCTAGGTCAGTTCTCTGTCATTTTGATGATGAGAATTCGAGACAGTCCTCCGTTGTCTGTGAGACCCTTGCCTCCATTCTCAAGAAGAAGACTCCCCTTAAATGCAAGGGGATTGATTCAGTTAAATTTGCTCGTGATTTTTGTGTCATGACTTGCTTCGTTGAGAGGTCAGGCCAGGGGAGTTCAAGAAAGAATGATTGTTGTCCCTCACCAGTCATAATTATACCCCCACCCAGTTTCAATCCAAATCAATGGAAAAATTATCAATTTAATTCCACCCCATCCTGCCATTTAACGGGCTGTGCTCCATGTACTCCTTGTACAAAATTACCACCAATAAATTCTCACCAACGCCCGCCAAAATCAAAATTTTCTTTTCAAAATTGTGGGAGTCCTTGTCCAAATTTTTGTAGTCTCCCATGTCGACCCTGCTCACCATATCAATGTCCAATTGGATGCCCTGGGTCGCCTTACATGAGCCCTTGTCCTACTCCTACTAAGAAAAAACATTTGAGAAAACATAAAAGAAATTTGGTTGGCTCACCCAGTCCTGCAAGGTCACCCAGTCCTACAAGGTCACCTTTGGAAGAGCCTCAAGGGATAGAAAATAAACAAGAAAGTGTGGCAGTGGAGGATTTAGACCCCAATTCAGAACCCCCGCCAAGACCACCGCCTCCAGTTCCACCCCGAAAACCGCCACCCCACCCTCCACCACCCGTGAGTAAAGTCTCCAGCAAGGCTTCTAGTTACTTGTCTAGACCAAATTCAAGACAGTCAAGTAACATTCAAGTGAAACAAGTTGACTCGGGTTTTGGCTATGGCATGGGGTCAGAGATGATTTTGCCAAAGGTCAAGTCAGAGTCGACCCATACGTGGAGCCCTCAATGTTGTATTCTACCCCCATGCTATCTTCACTGCCCTCCATCACCCGACTACTGCCCACCCATTCAGTGCGTAGAGAAACCCAGAGCCAAACCCTCTACATTTCACCCAATCTCACCCACCGATTTACCTCCAATTGACCCCAAACTGAAACCCGAACCAGACCCAAAAAGGAAGCCAGAAAAAGAGAAAGATGTACCGTCAACACCAACAAAAGTTCCTACAGTTCCACCACCGTCTGTGGTAAAAATTCCTCCTTATCCTTATGGTATGAAACACCCTCCAAAGTCACCCGCTCTGCCCTTAGTTTTACCTTCAATTTCACCCAGACTAAGTCTCCCTCCTTTGGATGAAGACGAGGACCCTCCCGACCCTCCATCATCGTCTTTAGGGAAACCTCCCAAACCAAAATTGCCCGTAAAAGACCCGCCCAAGAGTCGCTACTACGAATTTCTACCTCGAAACGACTGCTGTAAGGAGAGTGACAGGAAGACAAAAAAGGCGAAAAGGAGGTGTCAGTGTCCCAACAATTTTAGGAGACTTCCCATCAAAAAAGGGTGTTGTTGCACCCCAGAGGAATGTTGTCCACCTGACCCTCCATGTCCTCCAAAGTCGAATTGTTGTACTAATCCATGCTGCTAAAATAAAACTAAATGAAAAATAATTTTTTGCATGTTCAACTCATGTTTTTTTATTTGTAAACTTTTATTATCAGTTAAAAAACTCAAAAAAGGGACAATATTTTTTAGCGGGGTTTAACAGTGATGACATGAGCATTCATCAATAAAGTTCTTCGGAGGGGCCAAGACCAAGAGGAATAAATAATGAAGGGCTCCACAGTGGCCCTGGGTTCATTGTCGAGGCATGACAAATTAAAATCGGATTTATACCAATGAATTTTTTTGATCCCTCTCATTTGAACTAAAGATTTAAGTCTTCCCGCCAAAATAGAATTGCCAACTTGATTGGAACCCAAGTCAAGAAAATCCATTTGTTCCAAATTGGGTAAACTTGTTTCAACCTGTTGAAGAATCTCAATCCCATTTAGTTGACCCCAAACCAAAAGTGTTCGAATGGAGGGAGGGAGATCTGGGGGTAGGGAGGAGATGCAGAAATTAACAATTCTTAAATGTTGAACTTGTCGACATTGAGACAATGGATTCAACAATTTACCAAAAGTGGCGGGAAGTCCAAGTCTCTTGTTGGCTATTACATTGACTACTGTCAATGTTTCAGCGTTTGATGTGAAAACTTTGTCAATTTTTGACAAATGAATTTGATGATGTTCTCGAAAATTTAAGTGGAGGGTTTTCAATGACTTTTGACTTTTAAGGAGATGAAATCCTTTTCAAAAATAATTATTAATTTAATTTATTTTAATTAATTATTATTTAAGCTATATACTCAGTTCGCGATTTTGTTGCGAAAACTTCTGCGAAATAATTTCTTTGCGAAAATAATTATTTC
>JAQIVZ010002850.1:0-17524 GCA_034700945.1 Arrhopalites spinosus | reverse complement strand
TCTCATAACCTTGTGTTTGTGTACAAAAGCTATTAATTAGACTACCCTCCTTTTTGATGTTGATTATATTATGCGAGAAAAATCATTTGATTCGGATTAAAAATGTGCATGGTTTTTTGGCTTTCTTCTCTCTCTCTCCTGACTGGTAAGATTGTTGGTAATCGTGGTGATGATGAGACTGGGTTTGTGTGCCGTGCAAGGTTGAGCTCATTCAAAAAAACTTGTGATTATGATTGTGTATGCTACCACAAGCAGTGCAGCGTCTCTGCATACGCTGATCGTCATCAGTCCTTGAACTACTTGTAATTCTCCGTGATTAATTAGGATGATGAGGAATCCTCATTGAGGATGAATGCTCATGTCCAATAATTGGAAAAAAGACAATTATTGTTTTTTTAGAAAGAATTCTCTGTGAATCATTATAGTATGCAAAAATTTAAGCCAACCATAAAATACTATTAAAGAGCATCTTGTGTGATTTTTTTCCTTCTCTAATTCTTTATACATGGCCGTTTCCAAATGAGACCCCGCTCGAAACAGACTTCGATAGACAGTACAGTGAGGGCAGAGTAAAGGGCAAAAACTTGAGGATTTGTTTTATTCTCTTCTAGAGTCAGCATTTCCACAATTTTTAGTGAATTTGATGGTGGACATACATTGTCGAAATAATTGAGTATTTTATTATTTGGAAACAATCGTGTTTCAAAATACTGAAAATAGAGTTATGAAAATTTGAAAATCAGAGCTGAACATTGGAATCCATGTACAAAAATGAACAAGGTTGTATGGAGTTTAAACGTCATTGGTCATGAGTGCATTGATGCCTCTTGACATTAGAAGCTTGTCGGATAGTTGTGTTACAAATGGGGCATGTCCAAGGAGATTTATGGGTCGACATGTTTTGGCTTTTCGCGGCCCTACTCTTAAACTCCTGATGACAAATCTGACAGGTTGTACTATAAGGGGTCGGGCGCCTCGATTGGCCAGCTGTACCGTCAGTTTGACGGTTTCCCAGATTACCTGGGCCCTGACCATGTTCCTTGAAACGAACAATTTAAATTGTAGTTTAATTTTTTATACACCTGCATAATGTATTTAAAGTCCATTAATATAACGTAAAAAATAATTGATACTCGTGTACTGGCTGAAGGCATTTGACTGAGGGCCGCACTCAATCCAGCTCTAAGAGAGCCTTCAAGGACGTCTCGAGTGACGTCATTCAGAAAACCGAGAACTTCGTCCAGTGCAGCGTCCACAGCAGTTTCAAGAATCGATGGACTTGGTTGACCATGCAAACTTGACACGCTTGTGGACAATTCTGGAGGAACCGGACGAACCCCAGAATGTGCAGGGATAGTGCCAACGTCGTCTTGGTTGACAATTCCTTCGACCAGATGATCAGCCAATCCGCGACAAGTTGGACATGAAAATCCGTCGATATTTCGTTGTCGACGAGAAGCGCTGGCCCAGTTCGTTATACAATTTTCATGAATCACATGATTCACACAACTTTCCTGGTCGACTCTTACACCAGGACCGACAACTAAATCCCTACAAATGACACAAACGACTCCTGCCATTTTCAAACAATAATAAAGATAAACTGGATAAAAGTTCGACTGCCTTCAGCACAATATTGAGACTGTACTGCTGACTCCTCTATTGTATTGTATTTTTTAGCTGGAAATATAATAATTTTGTTCTAAGCTAAATTTTGAAAAGATAAAATTAAGTGTTGCCGCTGGCCTTTTGGCCGGTATGCTGCATTTTCCTACAAGTCTTCAAAGGTGACCTTTTCTTTGAAATAGCCTTGCACGTTCATAAGTCATGATTTATGACTCATAAATTATTCTGACCGTCCCCGTAGAAGCAAATCATATAAGAATTCAGAATATCAAACAAATAAATAAAAAAATTCCCTTCACAAATTATATTATTGTTATTTTCCATTTGACGTTTAATTTAAGTGATCGTTTATAAAAATCAGTTTTAAAAAATTTGTAAAGCATAGGCATTTTAAAATTTCTAAAACTATTTACAATTGATTGTTTATTTATAATTTCTGCAATATAAGATAGCCCAAAACGTTATGCAGTTGATGAATTCCGCCAGAAATCGTACGAACTTTCTTTCGGTTGGTGCAATTCTGGCTGAAAATTCTGCAATTGAGGCATTTAAGGAATTTGGGCTTCTCCCATTGATTGTAGCTTGTCCTTCATGTGGACCACAAGTTATTCTCCAAGCGGTTAGTGATCGATTCGGGGGAAAATTAGGGTATCGGTGGAATTTTCGATCATGTCGATCTCTAAGGAGACAATGGAGATATTCTCCTACGACGAACACTCTTTTTGACAAAAGTCATTTGTCATTTGTGACAACTTTCAAGTTAATATACTGTTGGTTTTCAAAAATGACGGTCAGCATTGCTGCTGCTCACTATGAAGTTTCTGTCAAGACAGCCATCAATTTTTACAGCCTGCTCAGAAATGTTTGCCTGAAAATTGTAAATCATGACGGCGTCGTAATTGGGGGAAATGGAGGAATTGTTGAAGTAGACGAGTCTCATTTATTCACTCGAAAGTATCATCGAGAGCGACTTTTGAGACGACAAATGTGGGTATTTGGTGGAATTTGTCGCCGGACGGGGAAAATGTTTGTTCAATTAATTGCAAACAAAAAAAAGACACATTGTGGCCCATCATGCAGCAATCGATTGGTCAAGACACGTTCATCATGTCTGACCAACATCCCCCTTATTTTGCCTGTGAAACGCTGGGATTCAAAGGCCATGCAAGTGTCAACCACCGTCTTTACTATGTTCGTCCAGAACCGGAGTTAATCCTGGACCTTCATTCCGCCCTGAAAGGAATTGATGTTGGTCCGGGACAGTCTTCTGGTCTCCGTAACAAGAGTGTCAAGGTCCACACAAACAAACTTGAAAGATGGTGGCGAGAGGTCAAGAAGCACGTGAGAAGGGTAGAAAATGTCGAAATGCTACCTTCTTACATTGGAGATTTCTTGTGTCGTCATAACAGACTGCATTCATCTCAATCCAAACGTCAGCAATTTCAAACTTTCCTCAGGGACCTCATTCGAGTTTATCCCGGTATTGGTATTACTGGCATTTCGAATGACGTAATGTTATACGAATTCCCACAGTGTCACTTGTAAGTTTTATTACGTTTCGTATAAATTCTAGTTTGTATTTTTAAAATGGCTAAAAAAATCCATTCATTGCAAAATATTTTGTCTGGATTGTAATTTATTTACCGCATTTACATTGATTATTCTCGCTCATTGGGTTTGTTTGCGAATATATTTAAAAATATTTAGAACAAGATTGAGGAAAATATGCATGGAAACATTGATAGAAACAATCACAAAATTGTAGGGAGTTAACATAGCGAGTTAATATAGAGAGTTAACATAGAGAGTTTACATAAGGAGTAAACGCTGAAAATGTCGCAAAACGTCGAAAACTGCGTATCTGGTGACTCGCATGGTGTCATGGTTCCGACGCCATATTGTCAAAAATGGTGGCAATGGCGGATAGATTGCCAGTTTTGGGAGTTAACATACGGAGTTAACATACGGAGTTAACATACGGAGTTAACATAGATAACTCCCTATGCTTTAACACTGTTCCAGTTTGCGTTATCCTAACCAAAAAAATGCACAGTAAAATGTAATCAATATCATGTCGAGCCCAACCGTCATCAATATTCAAGACAAAAAAATAGAATAAACAAGATTTCCCGTATTTTTTACTCTCAAAATGACAATCTTTCCCAAGACAAGATTAGATGAAGATTTGTTTAGTTTTTTTTCCATTGAAAATGAGTCATAATATCAAGAGAGAGAGAGAGAGATGGCACGCCGGAAATTAAAATAATAAAAGGAATTTCTCCCACTAAAAACTACACTCTTCTCTTTATTATGTTCATGGCACTTGTGAAATATGAAACAAAGATTTAAAATAAAGAGAAAGAGTGAGCTCGTATAAAAAAACAAAGAGTTTATCCACTGAGGATAGCAACAGGGAAACTTTCTCTCTCTCTCTCTCTCTCTCTCTCTCTTGTACAATATTCAAAGACCGTAGAATTGTAGAGAAAGAGGAGGGGGGATGGAGTAAAAAAAGAAGAAAAGGAGCATAGGAATTTTTGATGAACGACTGGGGAAGCACATTGTAGTCCGAAGAAGCGGGAGTCTCACTTCAATTCAACATGTCGCGTAAGTATGATAATAAATGATGGAGGGAGGATACGAGGACAAAATAACATAGTGGTGCTCAGTAAAATATGTGACACCAGGTCATGAGCAAAAGTCACCAAATGAAATTGAGAATGAGAACGACGGCGTGTATTTTTGTACTCTCTCTATGTTTATGTACTTGTATGGGGGTGTGTGTATGTATAAAATGTATGAGTTCTATAATTTTCATCTTAAGACATACTTGTTCTCTGATATACTATTCCTATGTGACTGTGAGTCTGTTAGCTGCTCTTGAAAAAGCTCCAGTCTGCAGTGGCAGTGTATATATATATAATATTCTGCTAAATCTCTGTCTCGCCCTGTATCAATGTACGTCTGTCTCGTTTCACGGAGCAGAAAAGGAAGAATAATAATACTCTGTACAGATGCAGATACACATACACAAAGAGAGTGAGGGGGATGCCTACTACATAAGATGTCATTTTACATTCTGCTTTGCAAGAATAATCCCACACCCGCCATGCCTCACACAGTAAGCTTTCGTAGAGGAAGAAAAGAAGAAAAAAAAGAGAGAGAGATGAATTCAAATACACATAAGGCTATACAAAAGCGCTATATTCTCATCATTTCAACTCTTGACTATAATCCAACGGTTTGTGTCCAGAAGAAATATTTTTTGAGCTGACACTCATGCATCTTTTTGACGTGTATTTGAAAATCACATTTCGTCTCTCAAAACTCCATGTCTCCATGTAGGTATGTACATGTGTGTGTAGTCTACACTCTTTTTTTGTACATATTAAGTTACACCTTGTGTGCAGTGCAGTGAATGTGCAGGATGAATATATTATGTAGTTTTTTTATATATTGTATTGTATTTTATATATAGGTAAACGATGTGTATCTTTTTTCTACTTTATTTAATAGAAAGAATGGATGTCATCCATCTATATTCATTTGTAATCGAGGCCAACGTGTCACTATGATGTGACATGTCATATATATTTTTTAAAAAAAAGTTGACAACAGGACATCCTACCTCCATGTCATTTCATCACTATATTATATATAATCAAAATAAAAATGTTACAAGACTTACGAGTAGAAGACGTTGATGTAACTTTCACTTTCTCTTTTTTTTTGTCAACTTGATGCTAAAAATTTTGGAGAGAAATCTTTTTCTAGCTCCAAACTATTATGGTTAACTTTCTCCTCTCTCTCTCTCTTTTTGATATACTTGTATGGAAAAAAAGAAAGCCATTTTATTTGAGCCGAAAGGCTCAATCTCATTCAGAATATGAATTTAAGCCGAAAATTAACCAAGTTTTTCCCTCATTCTTTCACTTTAGAAAAAACCTTGGCACTGACATTTTGCATCTTTCAACAGAATTGCTCCCGGAAATTTTCATCATTTCAAGCACGTCTTCCCCTCCTTGCCTTACTCCCCTCCCCTCTCTCCCTCTCTTGTGTCTTTTCTCTCCATTCCGCTCCACTTGAGCCTTCAACTTCAACCTACCACAATTGTGGGTGTAGGTACTTTTTTTTAGTTGCATGCACAATCATAATCTTACATAGAGGAATAATAATGAGCCCTCAGTCATCCCACATACTTGGAATAGTCTTGAACTACACATATCATAAAACCATATCTTATCTCACGTCATTACGTATTTCCAGTCGGCGTCATGAATACCACAAAATCGATATAAATAGACAGAGAGACTACCTAACATTCAACTTACAGTCTCTCTCTCTCTCCCTCTCTCTCTGTACGGCGATGAATTTTTTTCAAATACAAAGGCTTTTTTACTACGTACTCTTCTTTTTTTTCGATATATATAACCTCACCCGACCTTCCATCACGTACGATCCTTTTTATTGATCAACCAAGACAATTTTTAGACATTGCCTCATCTTGTGCTCTTCCATTTCTGCCTCTCTTTCTCTCTCTTTACTTCTTTAGTTTAGGTGGTTGTCTTGTCCTGAGTGGCTCTTGTCCATTTACACATATTTCAGATATTCTCTCCCTCTCCCTTTCTTGCTTTTGCTCATGTCCATGGATCCCAAAAAAAAGTTTTCCTCTCTTGTTCTCCCCAAAAATTTTCTCCTCTTTCTCTTCTTTTTTGTCTTTTCTCGGATATGTATTTCATCCTTTATGATGTCTCACGTTTTTTTAGAGTTTGCTCTCCCTTCCCATTCCTTGAGTACAATTTCCATGAAACCCTCCTCCCTTTTTGTGAATTGTCCACAAGAAAATTTTATTTCCGACACATTCTCGCACAATCTGGTATTGTGCTAGACTCAACAATTTTGTCATTTTTTCCCAAAGAGTTTTGTCCATAAAAAAAAGGTTGGACAATAAAGAAAAATATTTTACAAAATGATGATACCCCGTCTACAGTATACTGTACGTACCTATGTACTATTTTTCTCTCAGTTGAGTATGAGGAAATCTAAAAGAGCGGAAAGAAATAATATTTTTTGGAAAAAATATATTAAAGCCTGACAAAAAGTATTGGTTGTTAGGTAAAAGGAAAAGAAAAGCCATGGGGTCTAATCAAAGAAGAGATGAAAAGAACCGGAAATTTGATGTTTCCACATCAAGGGATAAGAGAGAAAACAAAAAATTGTTTCTTCTTCTTTCTCCATCACATTCTAAATTATATCCCAGTTTTTTTTGAAATACAGGTAAAAAAACTTTTCATCTCTATTGCATCACACAGTACATCCTACTTTGTGTGTGTTTGTTGCGTGTACACTGTACACAAAAATAGTTGGATGACCCGACATTGACCACACACAAACAACACATGGCATGATCTCTTCCTGAATTGTCTGTATAGCCTTCAAGTCAAATTGGAAACTCTATCCGAATTGATTTCATCTCAACTTCCTTTTTACGTAATCTTCATATCACTATCTGTATATATATAATATATATATAAAGTTTGTCTGTAGGCTATGGTCAAAAAAAGAACTGAGAACCTCAACCCTCAACAGAGACAAGACTGACACACAAGTTGTGCTCGCGTTTCTCCTTAAAATTTTCTCTTCAAATCGATTCATACGTGTCATGGAATGTGTTTTCAACTAAAGTCTCACTCATCGTCAGGTGCCCCTCTTTTACGAAACATCTGGTCATTATGAAAGTGCCATGAAGAGAGAGAGAGAGAGAGAGGCGTGTGAGAATGTACGTGCGGAAGCAGTGAGAGGAGTTCCAGAAACAAGCTAACATTTATGTGTCAATAAATCCCATGTTCAAAATATACTCCTTATCTTCAATCCTATAAAATATCTCATATACATGTTTATTAACATGTTATATAACTTTGCCATTTCCCCCAACAGTCTTGTGTCAGTCTTGTTATCTGATAAAGTGTCAGACAACAACTAGCTTTTAGCGGAAAAATACAAACGTGAGAAGTTTTTTTTTGTTTACAAATAATAATTTTTTTTTATCAATTTTAACCATCTATTTGCTAAATCCACAAGTTTTTATTTAGTAAAATTAAGTAATTAAACGGATATACGAACTACTCCTCCCTTCCATTTTTCATCGTGTACATGATAAGTGGGATACATAATAAATATGGCAAAAAAAAATTATATATTTTTATTATGATGATGACTCTATCAAGAAATTCAAGGGTTATCATTATAAAACTTTTTTCCCCTTTAATTCTACTTGGACTGACAAGTCGTCAAGAAAAATATTGACGTAATTGCAATGAGCTTCCAATTATTTAAACTTTGAGTCCGTCATCACCATCCAAGCAAAAAAAAACATGTGAAAATATTGCAACACTAAAGAAAAAGATGCAAACTTTTTTTTTTCTACACACATCGGCAAAGTTAAAATGTCGACACAGGTTAATTCAAAAAAAATAAGGTCCTTGCTTCTATCATTAAAGAAAATTCATGGAACAAGGTACACACACACAATATCATATCAAAGTGACGCAAGTAAAATACCTGAAAAAAAGTAAAGGAAGCAAAAAAAAACTTGATAGGACAGTATAATAATATGGAGATGCTATCGATTTTATCAAGGAGAGAATCAACTCCAGCACTCTGAGATAATGAAGAGCAAGTCCATTCGATTTACATTTGCTCACCTATGCTCCTACTTAAGGAAATCTTAGTGGGAATCTAACCACAAGAAGGAAAAACTATCGAGTCAACTTAATGGAGCTGATTAAAGTAAAGTAGCTAAAGAGGCTCAGAGAAAAAAAATGTACAGGATTTTATTAATGGATAAATGATGGCATGGAAAAATTCTTTTCAAAATTTTATTAAATTTTCTTGTAAATGTAAATTTACACTCGTCCATGTGGTAAAGTACCATCACATGAGTACGAGTACAAAAATGTATATTTGCCATTTTACAATGGCATAAATAGAAGAAAAATCATGATCTCATCTTGTTACAATTTTCGGCACAAGAAAATCATCTTGAAAGCTTAAGGTTGATTTTTTATGATTATCGAATATATCTATGACAAGTACCTTATAAGTGGAGAGATAGACTAAAGAAAAAGTTGAAAACTTTTTTTTTCATCTTACGTCGTTCTCCTCAATATATATACCTGTATAGTTTATATGTACAGAGATGGATAAAAATTCTCAACGCAATCCTGTGAGTGCTCTTTTACCTTTTCATTTCTAGCTGCTGATCTCTTCATTATGTGCTATTATAAGGGGATTGAATAATTTATTATTTCTTGAAATGAATGGAAAAAAGAACCGGTTTATCGAAGAAGAAAAAAGAGTCTACTCTATCCAGTCAATAGCCGTCCAGTCCACGGCTCATTTTTTTTATTATCCACACTCAACTATCTTGTACATTTGTCTATATGGCCATTGATTGGATACATATTTTTTGTATATATATATCGATACAAAATGAAGACTTTTTTATATAGATTTCCTCCATATGTAATCAAATTTATATGAAATACACTCTCTCATGTTGTAATACATTAAAAAAGGACTTGAATTCATGGCGCATCGTGGAACCGCATATCTTTTTGGTAAGAAAACTCAATTCAGTGTTGACCCTCTCTCTGTCTCTGGTTTTTCTATTGCTTGAGCTAAGTTTTGAGAGTCGAGTCGGTCCTTCCAAAGTTGTTGCTAACAATGCCCCACTACAATAAAGCAAGAAGAGGCATACTCTTGAGTCTATTGTGAGGCACATTTTGAATTTTGAAGGAAACCCAAAGGAGACACAGTCAAAATTCTCATCTCTTCTCCTCTTCCTCCTCCTCCTTCTTCGTCATCTTCATTTCTCGCGACTACATTATGGAAGTTACCACCCAAAAAGTGAATTGAAAATCTCTTCTTTTTCTTTGTATTAATTGGCTCCATTGTTCTCCTTCTACAGCCTCTCTCCCTCTTCTCTCGAGTTCTAGTTGATGATAAAAGTGAGAGACTATAGGAAAATTCCATCTCTCTCTCTTTCTCTCTCTCTCACTATCGATTCATCCATCGGTTTGATAATGAGGAGAGAGCAGACCACAAATCGATAGCCAAATGTGTCAAAGTTGAATTTCAAATTTATTTCTCATCTTCTCATTTTATTTTCAACCGCCAACCTCCCTTTTTTTATAATAAGATATTTTTAATACATAACTTGATTCTTCTTTTTATGGCTCAGTGGAGTGGAGTATGTGAGACTTTTATGTTAAATGATTTTTTCTCTTGTTTTTTCAGACTCAAATCAAGATTTTGAATTGAGATTTTTATCACTATTTTGTCTACAACTAAGAATCCATGACTATCAGTCCTAAAATAGGCATACATTTTTTTTGACCTGACTCCGACTTTAACAAAGAGGAAAAAATTATGTAAATTTTAACAAAACATTTTTTTCTCTACAATCTACTCTAAATATTTTTTTCTACATGATTAAAATATTTCATTAAATAAATAATATCATTAAAAAAGCTGGAAAATATTTTCACACACAATAATGAAAAGGGAAAAAATTCGTCATTTAAATTTCTTTTTTAAAAAAAATGTTGATTAAGATGCGATTTAAGTTCAGTAAAAAATTATTGCCAAAAAAATAAGAATGTATAATTTAAACATGAACAAAGTACATGATATAAAAATATTTTTAATGATTTTAACACAAGTCAAGATAAAAATGGAGAGGGAGGGGTTGGATGGTATAATTTCATATTCTGAGGATAAAGTCAAAGAGATGTAATTTGTCGTAGAGCTTATTAAATTAAAATTTATACACAAGAAAAAGAAAAGGGAAGGATTCATCAGATGAACTGACACTTTGTAAGATAATAAACTAAATATTGCAGAGAAAATGTTGGCGAATAATATAATGATACATGACTCACAACTACTTTCTGACTCACACACACACACATACAACACAAAAACCCAGGCACAACAACAACTTATATAATGATACACTGTTTTATTACGAGGGAAAATTGGTGAGTTGAGCATGCAAACAAGAACAAGACAATAAACATAGGGACGAGTAGCTTGTGCAAGTGTAATTGCAGTGCCAAGTTGAGTTTGAGCACAAGCTCAAAACTCTGTCTTGTGTTTTTGCCATACAAAACAAGGAATCTCAGCCGAGAGAGAGAGAGAAACTTTTACTCTTCTTGCTGGATCTTGCTAACTGCCAAGTCTCATATAAAGACAGACAATGTATGCAAATATTTGAAGAACCAGCTCGTTCAGCGTTCGGCACATTTATTCCTTGATTACAATGTGTCCATGAATATTTATGAGTCAACACACAAACACACATACATATACATACAAGGCGTTCACTTAATGAATGCTACCCTGTAGGATTTTCCAAACCCAACATATTTACCACTTGCAAGTTATTTAGTGGGTGTAAAAAAATACTTGACGCTTTATTCAGTCTCAGCCGCCACAAGGGTAAATTAGTGAAATTTCTCAAAATAAAAAAAAACATTCTATTCTTCTTTTACTTGTACGTACCCTCCTCCCTACCTCAAAAAATTCCACAAAGAATACATGGGAAAAACTCCATAGAATTTTAAATAATATTTAGTTCATTTTAGTTTCTCCCAACCCCAAGAAACAAGATTAACATTCTGATTCAAATTTTAGTTTTTATTTTTCATTCCCATAATCTCTATGTTAGTTGTATTGTAACATGTGTGAAATTTACTTGACATAAGAAAAAGTTGTACAATATATTTTTTTTTCATCATTCAAACTTGACGAGAGTTGTAAACTGTGGAAACAAGGGAAAGATTGTGGAGTTGCCTTTTCAAAAAAAAAATTGACGAAAGGAAAAGAAGAAGAAAAAAAACAATTTTTTTCAATGGTTTCAGTCAAAGGCCAATTAGACTGTAATTTGGTTCTTTATAGTCGAGTGCGCGAGGTGAGTTGAAAGCTATATGGCACAAATTAGGCTTCACATATAAAAAAAACTTCTTTTTGTGAGGACTGAGGCAAGTGAGAGAAAAATCTAAATTCAATGGACATGTGTATAAAACTTTTATATATATAAACTAAGTTTTTCCCCCTTTCTTCCTTCATCTTTGCATCTTTCTCCTCAAAAAAACGTTTCTTTTCTTCATTCTTGGTTCCTTTTTATTCCAGCACGTACTCGGTATAATAAAAAGAGAGAGAAAAAAATATACAGACACTCTCCATACCACTAACAAAAGGTACAGAGAGTATGGCACATAATAATAGGAATGTATTTCAAAAAAAACTGGCCCTCTCTTTGTCAGTACTTGGAAGTTGGATTTCTTATGGTTTTGTCAATTACATGATTATAGTTTTTTTTTTCTTCTCATCTTGGAAAAAATGCTGTATGGTAGACTTGAGAAATGTAAAAGGGATTAGAAACTAGAATCAATTTTGAGTATTGATAGGAGATTTATATAAATGCCTCGTCATTCCGTCATCATTTCAGTCTCCACGTTGAGAAGAAGCTTAATAAAGAGTTTATTTCATGAGTTGATTGATTTATAACTTATTACATCTATTGTGCCTATATTCTCATTTTCATATACGCATAAAAGAAACACATAAAAATACATGTAAATTTTTATATGACTTCATCCCATTGAAAAAAAAATTTATCTCGAGGCAATTTCTTTCTTCTTCAACAATTGGACAGATGACGGTATACTAATTTTAATTTTTTTTTATTTTTTCATAATTGAGTAATTGAGTTTGGAATTAGAATTAACCTCACAAGTCCTTCAATTTATTTTAAATACTTGAGTGCACATAAATACCTAATAAAATGTGTACCTTAAGATACATTTACATATATATATATATATATGTATAGCCAACTATTTTATTTGTTATATTGTGAATATGATGGCAATGATCGAAGATTGTTTGGCAAGAATTTTTTTTTAAAAATTGTAATACGTAAAAAAAGACAATCAAGGAATTTTTGAGAGGAATGAAAAAAATTGAAATGATAATTATAGGTAAGAAAATCCACAAATGGAATTTAATCCCTTTCAATCGTACCAAGATTAGTTGCATATAAAATGTATATAAGTATAGCATGGAGATTAGTATTGTGATGGAATGTGCTAATACATGAGGAATGTATAGACTACTTTACTTCTAGTTAGTGAATACAATGTACTAAGTAATTTTTTGCGTTGTCATGCAAATCACAGGATTCTCTCTCTCCTCCTCCTCCTCCCTCTCTCATGTAGCCATTTACTTGCCTACCCGCAATGATTTTGTCTGTATAAAGTTATAATATAAAATTACATTTTACAAGAAGAAAACTGTGTGACGGCTTTCAAGAACTTTTTTGAATTCATCTTCTAAGCTCATTTTGCTCTTTGCTACCTCGTAATTATTATCCTTCCTATAACACAATTAGGCTGCCAACTTAATCATAATGCCAGAGGGCTCTATTTCACTCCTTTAAAAAAAATTTCAAACTGGCATGACGAGGGTTTAGGGTTTGGAGCAATTCTTTTCATTTTTTTACCATCAACTTCTTTAACATCTTTCTCTAAAAAAAATATATACCATAAAAGTAATACATTAAGGGGAGAGACAGAGGAGATACGGACATGGATTTTAGATTAGTCAAAAATTGTGATATAACAAACTACTCAAAACTCTTTAAATGTGATGAAGAGACTCAACCATTTTTTGATATTTTCAACAACAATCAACTACCAAAAAAAGAGGAGGAGACTACGAGTATCAGTATCAGTACAGATATGACTAGAGAGTTACAAAAAGTTTTTTTTGTGGATGAAAAATTAATCTTTGAGTGTCTCTTCTAGTGAATTTGAAGTGGTCAAATTTTGCTCTCTAAAAACAATACACAAGTAGGGAAAAAAATGTTTTTTGGCAATGTACACTACACTTTTTTCTTTATCGTAACTCCCTCACTCAAACATGACAAATACATGGACATACTTGGATGGAATAGAGAGAGAGTCAGTCAGTTAGAAGTCCGTCGTGCACTTAATTCAACCATGAACCAATGTTGAGTCTTCTATTCTCTATAGACTTTATCTTTGTTTCTAGTCTTTTGTCCTCTTTTGCCTCTTCCTGCTTATGTTGGTGTTTCCTCTCTCTCTTTTCATCTCGGGTCCATCCAACTCATTTAGGTGATTCATAATAATGCTCTACATGACAGACATTCCCATTCCCAACGCCATTATGTGTTGTGTCTCCACAGAAAACGTCATAACCTCAAAAACTCTAACGAGCCTCTGCCACATTGATCATCCCTCCATCCCCTCCCTCTCTCACTCTATTTTGTACAACGTACATATATTTATACCAAAAACCAAAAATTGTCAAAACGTATTAGATGAAACTTGACTGGAGTTCTCTGTCCTCCAAAAATCCTTTAAATTTTATAAAAATGGACTCTCTATCAGTATCATGAACTATCGACATGAATTTTGTACATAAATGCTAATATAGATATACTTGGACATGTCATATACCTATAAAGAAAAAAATGGGAGATATGATGTAAAAGTCAAATACAAAATTCATAAACAAGTCAAAGTCAAAGTGACCATGGTAAAATATAAACGTGTGTGACAGGACAGATCAAAAGTCACATGACTTGACAGTTCACAGGAATGTTCATGGCTATAAGAAATATGTAGAGCTTGTGGGAGTTGAGAGATAGAAGCCAGTCCAAACTTTTTCTATGAACGTCAATACAATCTATATATAAAAAAAGGGGAACTACTAACAAAATTGCCTTGCTCAAAGTCTACTCAGCCTATTTAAAGTCCATTATGTTTGTCTAAGATAGAGTGAAAGAAAAAAAGGGGAAAAGACTTTCTCCCTCTTTCTTTTTTCTATCAAAGAAAAAAAAGAGAAAAAAAAGTAAGAGATGGAAAAAGAAAGATGCAAAAGAATTTAAGGTACATGCGGGGGAGCATATCAATAAATGTGTTTATACATTTACATGACACATTTGGTTTATCGAAACTAAAAGAAAAAAAGGAGAGAGTCGAGAAAAAAAGTCTTGAGTGAGAGTTTGGACTGCACCACACGCAGTCCGAAATCTTTACCCTCACTTTGATCCGTTCAGTTTCACTTGTTCAGTTCGTTTCAATTTTTCTCTTCTTTCTTTTCTCTCTCTCTCATCCCTTTCCATTCATGTTATTCTCTGTTGAGGGACGAAAGGCAAACATTTTATCTTTTTTTCCTTCTTCTTCTCAAAGAGAGAGAGAGAGAGAGTCCCAGAGTTGGATGGTGTACTCTTTTTTTCCCATCTCTGGGTAGAGACCCAGAGTTTCAGTTCAAGGAAGTTGAAGTGAAGTGAAGAGACATTAAGAAGAAACCCAAAGGCTTCCCCATATAACTCTACAAAAACTTAGACAACCTACAAGTAGCAATGGCAATAGTATGTACATTTAAAATAAAATAAAACTCTTCAAGTGTATGTACCTATGCCCAATGTTGTATATTGTACAGTCTTACATAGAGACTCCATTGAGAGAGGCATTGTAGGGAGAAGAGACCAAACCGACCCCAACGATAAATAAGCCTGGACTTTGGCTCAAGCTAGTTCCTTTTTTTTATATTCCTCGTGTATATATTTGTGTATCCTCTCTCTCTCTCTCTCTCTCTCTATGACTACAGTGGGACTAGTACAGTGGCACGACTGTTATCCATCCATTCTGAAAATGTATCCTCCACTTTGGTGTCCATCTCAAACTGAGCTGAAGCACTGCTTTCCTTTTGCCTCACTGACACTCTCTAGATACAAGCAACTTATTTTCTCCGTCTCTACATTTCAATGACCATCATTCTTTTCTCCTTTCCCCATTAGACACTTTAAGAACCAACTCCGCCTTTTATTTCTATTTTCATTAGCTGACCTACAATACCATCCCAATAAAATACACAACACATATAGTATCATCACCATTCACTCTCTCTCTTTTTTACTTCAATAGCTTTTTTTTCTCCAAAACATTTTTGTCTATATTTCAAGTGTTGCTCTCCCCTCACCGTCCATTTTCTATTTTTTTCCACTTGTACACAGAAACCCAGACAAACTTGCACTCTTTCAATTCTTTTGTTCTATGAGATGTGTGCAAGTTTTTTTTATTTTGTGAGTACAGATACTACTCGTACTCACTACCTTTCTCTTAATAGTGGAAGGTAGCTTAAGGTTTGTGCTTGTGTGTTGTAGGGATATATATATATATATATGATGTTATTATTCCTTTAAGGCAAATTCGATAGGGAAATTGCCTGCCACTTGTTCATGGCTTTCTCTCTCCTATCCTCCTGGTAGTTTATACTTGTATAATAAATATTGTAGTGAAAACTCTAGTTTTGTCTGTATGTACATGTTGTACTATTTTCCATGCTTGAAGACACACAAGCCATCCCCCCTCCCTTTTTCTCTCGTTTGCCTTCACATAAAAGCTCTTTTCAACTATGGTAATATTGTAGAAAGGCAGAGTAAAGTCGATGACTTTCTTAATAGCTCTTTTGCCCTACCGTGTGTCTTTGTGCTGTGTACGTAGTCTTATACCTCTCTCTCTCTCTCTCTTTTTCCAACTCATCTTCATAGTCAAGTTACACAAGTTTGAGAAACCAATTCATTTGCTAATTTCACTGCCTCTTCTCTACACATCGTCATTCCGTGGAAATTGTCTTTTACGAAGCCAAGTCGTTGGAAAGTTTGAGCTTATGTAATATAGAAATAGACCTTCCTTTCTCTTTTACTTTCTCTTCATGCTGTATAGAGTTATTCACTTGTTTTTAGTGGATAGCAAAATATTACATTGCCCAGTGGCAACACAAAATCTTAGTTGAGCTCTAGTTCTAGCTAAAATCGTCTCCTCTCTCTTTTTTGGATAGTGCGTTTTACGTACATGTGCGTGAGTTTAGTGTGTCTATATATTATAATACATAAAGAGAAAGAGAGAGAGAAAGTATATTATATACGTTGACTACTAACGTCATATATTTCTGTTTCACTTTCTTTACGCTGTAGATTTACTTTCATTGACTTTCATTTCTTTAGTTTGTTTCTAATAATTTCATCCTTTCTCTTCCCTCTTTTTTTAGTACATATTTAGAACTTTGTACACACTACAGACAACCTCCGAGGCTCACTTGTAGTTGTAAAAGTGCAGTGAAGAACTGTACGAGACAAAAATAGTGTGTGACCTCCGTGTATGTATGACATGTTCATATTTCAAATTCCATCTGCTTTCTCTTCTTTTCCCTTATCCACTGGCAGCATGCTCCGTCCGTCTCTCTCTCTTTTGTGAGTGACTCAAGTAAATGTAAGAGTTTTTTGGAAGAATATCAAGCCGAGTCAAGGATAACACCGCCCTAAGTCAACCAAGTCTAAGTTTACTTTCCTCATTCCCTCTACAAATGCCGTTCATGAGCTGACAAGAACCTCAAAACTAATAACCATCCACCACCATCAACACTAAACCCAAAACTCTTGCATGTCTCTCTCCTCCTTTTTTTCTTGTGTAGATTTTTCTTACTGAATCTTCTTCAACATGACGACGTCCTTTCAATTGCCTAAACAAATCCAGCTATAATATTTGTCTTGCTCTCCCAATATTTTCAAATTTTTTTTATTCTTTTCCATGTCTTCCTCTAACCCTGACACAAACAGGGAAAATGCAGTAAAGGATGACACAAAATGAGTCAAAAATTTTTCTTCAATATTTTTCACATCCAATAATAGACACACATGCTTCTTTTTATGTACATATCTATCTACCTCCATATACCGTATTTCCTCGATTAGACCCCCATGCTCTAGTACATCCCCATGCTCCATTAGAGCCCCAGGTCCAGGGGA